>VWZF01005684.1:334600-593830 GCA_013396755.1 Sclerurus mexicanus | reverse complement strand
GCAAGGCAAGGCAAGGGCAAGGGCAAGGCAAGGGCAAGGCAAGGCAAGGCCAAGGCAAGGCCAAGGCAAGGCAAGGCCAAGGGCAAGGCCAAGGCAAGGCCAAGGCCAGGCCAGGCCAGGCCAGGCAAGGCAAGGCAAGGCCAGGCCAGGCCAGGCAAGGCAAGGCAAGGCAAGGCCAGGCCAGGAAAGGCAAGGCCAGGCAAGGCCAGGCAAGGCAAGGCCAGGCAAGGCAAGGCAAGGCAAGGCAAGGGAAAGGCAAGGGAAAGGCAAGGGAAGGCAAGCAGAGGCAAGGAGAGGCAAGGAGAGGAAAGGAGAGGAAAGGAAAGGAAAGGCCTGCTCACAAAGGATTCCCAAGCACTTCTCTCTTTACTCATTTCTCCTACCCTGGAAATGTTCCCATTCAGCTCATCCCTTAAGTACTGTCCTACATTTCCAATAACTTTCTCCTTGGCAAAAATACTAATACAGTGAACTTGTTCATTAGCTGAGCACCTTGAGATTGAGGAAAACAGAACTCATTCTGAGTAACTTGTCAAGTCATTACAAACCCAGTATTAATAAATACTATGGTAGTGGACAAAGCTTTAGGAGACTTATCAGTCTTGATGTAGCACATTTCCTGTCATAAGGACATAGGCAAGGTGTTGGTTATTCAGCTTTGTTCTGTATTTCTAGCAAATGTTTTAATCCTGTTTCACAACACAATGCATATAAGAAAGTATTTAATGGTATCTCAAGTACATTTTTTTAATTGTTTGACTTTTGGCATTCCATAGGAGCCATATAAATCAAAGAAATACTGTTGAAATTAGGTGTTTCCTTGGTTCCATTTCATCATCAGTGTCATCCTTTGCAGTATTTCGGAAAGGATTCCTGAGGTAGTCTTTGAAAAATGGCCTGATTATGATTCCATGGAAACCAACTCACAAAATACTCAAAAACTGCAACTGCAACCCATTTCAAAATTTAAATAATGACATGCTGATTTGGAGAAAGGAAATAAAGGTAAAACTGAGAAGAAAAAGATTTTTATGCCCTTGTTTTTGTCTAGCCAAATGAATGAGTAAAAGAATTTTTTAATGTCAGTGGGGGAAAAAAGAACATTAAGAGAACACTTTCCTTCAAGATATTTCCTTCATTTTCATGCTTTCCTTAAAAAGGGATGGACAAGAAATAGCTCTTGAGTCTTGTAAGTAGGTCAATCCTTGTTCTCATGCCCAGACCTCACTCCCCACTGTGGGAAGCAGGATACCAGCAGGGCTTGCATATATGCGTTCTCTCTAGGTCGCATGGAGGCTTCTTTCGTTTCTCCCTGAACCCGGTCCCATTTCTCAGTGGAGTGGGTGCACACTGGGAAGCAATTATAATCTTTTGCTTTTGATTTGCTCCCAAGCATTTCCTCTTCCCTTGGTTTTTCAGGTTGTGTTAAATGTATCTTCAAGTTCTAAACCAAATGTGGGTTTTAATATAGAGTCATAAGGTACAGAAGACCAATGGCTTATGTATTAAATATCCTCCATACATATATAGTTAGTGTGCATATCAAAAATGCTTTTTGAGGAGCCTACAAATCTGGAATTATTTTCTGCAGTTATGCCATTTCCAAGGAGTATAAAGAGAGCCCTTCCCACAAGTCCTAAGCACTTCATAGCCTCTTTGACAGTACATGTGACTTAAAATATGCCAAATGTCGCACTTTCAGGACTGGTGTTTTGACCATTAGCTATTTTGTTAAAAATAGCTTCTTCTATAAGGACAAGCACAATCATTACTTTTTTTTTTTTTTTAACCAAGCAAATAAAAATGTATAATTTGACTATTAGCATTCCTCCATTCTTTTTTAATGTACAGTTGCATGCACAGCTCTCAAGAGACATGGGACTCAGACCCAAGACCTCTTTGTAGCCAGAACTAACTTCATCTAAGTGGAGACCTAAATATTTTGACCTTTGGCCAAAACACAGTGGTGTTTTAATGATCCTTTTCCACCCCATTTATCTACAAATCACACTCATTGAAACAGTTTCTGGTCCCTCACAAAATCAGCAAGTTATAATATTTTCTTGCATTTTACAGGATTTCTGCATGAAATGGAGCATTAATGTGAGCATTAACTCTTTTCTTGGCATTTAACTGGATACACTTTCACACACTCAAGCTTTCATATTATTTGAAGGTCAGATTTAAATAGAAAAGGCAAATGTATATCAAAAAGACTGTAGTAAGTCAGAGTCTCCTGAACCATTATATCTTAAAAATATGTAATGTTCAAAGTCTTGCGAAGACAAAGTCTTCTTGGACATTTCTTCATGTGATGGGAAGGAACTGCTACACTGCGTTCTGTGACTATAAACCAATTACGTGACTTTAATAGTCAAATATGCACTCAGGATGAAAAGAAATGTGCTTCTAAACATTCATATACAATGTGTGCATCATTTCATCTATCTGTCTTTTAATTAGACACCTATAAATAAGATGGCTGTTGCAAGGTGCTCTATAATCAACCAGCCCTTTCCTAGATTAGCATTTACAATTATATGAGATATCTACAGATTGTTAATTGTTATAATTTCTTCTATTATTATTATTATTATCATCATCATCATCACCATCATCATCATTTAAGGAACAGGCATGCCCCATTGCAATTTTGCATGCATGTCTGGAAAAAAAAGTATATGACATAAATCACATGCATAATCTCAGGAGACAATCATTTTAAATCTTAATTGGCTGCCTTTTAAATATCATTTAAGGTCTCGTTTTCCCTGCCTCTCTCTCTCTATTTAAGAAGGTGGTGTGTCAAAGTCTATTACCTTGCTGGACGTCTTGCCTCTAAGTTTTTTTTAAAAAATAGAACCATCAGCAGAGGTTTGAGAGGTCGATAAAGCTTTTAGATTTGGAGATGTTTTCAGGGAGCCCATTTCCTGCGGCTAAGAGTTGTTAATGGAGCTTAAGGAATTATCTTATGACTCGGGCTGGGAGAGCCGTATATTTCTTCGCTCCTGTTCCCTTGTCGAGGCTGAATATGCTCCTGTCAAACTCGCTTAATGAAAAGTAACGCGTCGCTGATTACAGTTTTATTTGGGCTCTATGTAAAAAGCACTGTTAATTTAGCATCCCCTCCTTTGTGTGTTTGAATTTGCCATGGCTGAATGATTTAGAGTCTCTTAGTTTCAAGCCGTTTCTCTATGATTTTTTCCTCTCCTCTCTTTCTTTCTCAGTTTGACTTTATATTTCTGCATCGTGCAGCCATACGATCTGCATGGCTTTCCGTTTCAGCCCTGCAGCCTTCTCTAAAGCAGCTGAATCTGATATTTGGCTTGTGCTATTGATTCAAATGGCAAAATTAATTTGTCACACTCTTTTTCATTAAAAGAAAAAAATCAACCAAACAACAAAACCCCGAACCCTTTTGAAAGACCACCGCATTTGATGGCTGATCTAAGTGATAAGGTCCGTGTACCAAAGGAAGAAACTGTTTCCCCTCCCCCCTTAGCTGATACAGTCTCCTCTCAGGATGGGCAAGGTTTTGGCGTGAGCGCACACCGGCACAGGCAGATCTACCAGTCCTGATACACGGCCGGTCTCGGCCCTGAGAGCCCTGCTCTTGTTATACAAAAGGCATAAACTTACTCAAACTTGCTTTATAACAACAATAACACGAAAATGAAGGGATAAAGGGTTGATGCGCTTTTCTTTTGGCTTCTGGTATTTCAGTGCGCCTGTGTTTTGCCACAGTGCTATCACCTTTATTTAAGTCCGGAGGGGGCAGGGAGGGGAGGGGTGGGGCTGGTGTTGCCTCCCAAACAGCGGGATGTCCAAGTTGTATCCCTGACCTAGCCAAAGCCGGCCAACAATGACTTATATCGGTGTGCGTGTCACCAGCCGAGAGTCAGCCCAGGGCAGCCAGCGGGGCTTGGCTCTCTGCAAAGTCAGGACGTTTTTCAGGCTGAGAAAGATTTTTGGCTGCTCGGTGGAGAATACCTCTGCTTGCACACAGACACACAAAGTCCACAAGCACACTCGGCTGTCGCTGTGTTGGGAGCAAGAATAGAGTCCGCTTCCACTCCACAGAGCCTCTGTCGCATGGAAACCGAAGCTCACCGGGAGCCCTCTTGTCCCCTCCAGTCCCTGCACATCCAGCAAGGCTGGCACACACAAACCTCCCCGCTTTAACATCACAATCGCAGCAGTCAGAGGGGTTTATGCCCCATCCCACTTGCCTCTACCAATGGTCTGAGGACAGCCCGAACACTCGCCTTTCCCCCCTTCCCTCTCCCTCGCCTCCTTCATCCCCATCTCCTTAGTTTGACTGAAAATAATTTGCTTTGTCTAAAGGGTTTCAGAGGAAAAGCTCGCCGGCCGCCCCGGCTGCATTAAAATTCCTGCCGGCCCAGCCTTTAGCTCAGATCGCGGCTCCCCGGAGACTCCACTTTCGCTATTACTGTCAAGTACCCTTGACTCTTTATTTTTGCCCTTTTATCTATTACAACTAATTCGAGTTCTTTTGCCCTTTTCAGTTTAAGACGTGGGCTTTCTGTAAAGCCTCCCCCTGCCACCGAGCTCTCCCGGTGCAGAGCCTTTAGAAATTGAGGGGTTTACTGTCAAAATGAAAATTTCACTTCAAATTATCTCGGCTGATGCACGTTTTCCAGGCCGGGGGCTCCTGTCTGAGCCTTTTGACAGCCAGATCAGCAGAGGGGTTCAGTGATCTCGATAATATCATCCAAGAGAGCGAAAGTCAATACAATGACAGGGAATATGACTGGATACAATCCAATTACGGCTGCTCGCAGAGAGGGGAAGGGCTTGATCTGATCTCCGCACCCGGATTCCTTTATTCAGTCCTTGCACTAACAGGTCTCTCTAGAAACTTCACGGGCTGGAGTATGCTATATTTTGACTGAGTGTTGTCTCTGTCGTGTTTATAGTTGTCTTTACAAAAATATTTTTTCCTGTATTGTATTCTTATTTATTTATTGGNGCCTCGGCTGGGATGGGTGAGAATGCTAGGAGGCAAGGAAAACTCTTCTGCTGGTCCCGATGTCAGCTCGGTCCTTCTGTTTTCCCTCGCAGCGCCAGGCACCGAAGCTCAGGGGGCTTAGACCCGCCTGGGTAAGCGAGATCGGATATTGCCTCGCAGTTTCTTTTCAGCAGCTTTTCTTCTGTCTCGGTCCGAGGATCAGTAAAGTTTGTTCCCGTTGCAGTAAAGGAAATGAAATCTTTTAAGCACCTGTTATCTAAGTCGTAAATTGGCTGCGAGTGCTCCTGAATCGCACGTCGAGAGCGCCCTTCCTCCCTCTCTCTTTTTGTTGGCTGCACTCTATTTAATGTCAAAACGGTAAAGCATCTGTACTGAAGTGCTGAAATATTCATGGCGGATCAGCGATTCTCCGCACCGGCAGAGGAGCTGGAAAGCTAAAACGGTTCTTTAAAAGATCAAATTTTCCATGTGAATCAATTGCTCCACGCACGGCGGAGGCGACGCCGCGGCAGAGCCGGGCCCTTGGGGGCCGACCCCCGCCCGCAGCTCGGGAAGTAGTGGAGGGGGCAGTGGGGATGCTCCCGCTCCGCCGGGCCCCGGTGGACAGCCGGCGCCCCCGCTGTCGGCCCGGGCGGCGATCGGGGCCCGGCGCTGCCCCGCGGAGGAGCGGTACAGCGCGGAGCGCAGCCCAGCATCCCTACTGCGCGCAACATCCCTCCCGGGGGTCCGTCCTCAATCCCGCGGCAGCTCTGCGTTGAACCTCTCTTCCCCTCTCCCGGCAGCCTGTTGACAGTTCTTGGAATTGCCGGACAGGCTCCGAGGGGGAATTTGGAACATAACATTTGTTTGTTGCCCAATGCAAAACGCCACCACTTGTGTTACCTCTGAAACAGACAATTTATTGGAGTGAGCATACCTTTTAACATATTTTTTGTCACGATAAAGTTGTGCAGTAGGTGTAAACTTAGTAGAAGTGCTGTTTGTGAATTATATGCTAACAAGGAAATCAGGAGGAAAAACTCTTGAAAAGTCTTTATAACTAATGTCGGCATGCCTTAAATTAAATCTGAATTAAAATTTCCCGTTTGTAAACTTTCGGATGTAAACTTTTTAAGTAGGTCTACGCTATAGTACGTGCTTTTTGGACATAGAAATTAAATAAGTTTCACGACATTGATCCCTTAAAGTCGCAGCCAGGAGAAAATCTTCGGAATAGCAATGAGCAAAGTCTGTCCGCTGAATTGAGCAAACTGAACTTTAAATCCTCGTTTCTGATGTTTATTAAAAAAAAAAAAAGGAAGAAAAGGTTTTTTATTTAAATTTAAATTCTTGCAGTTTCTTTTCAGTGTAGCTGACTCTTCAAGCGTTAGAAAGTCCTTCGCCCCTCGGCGGGCCTGTTAGGAACAAAACATTTTGCTTCCTGATTTGGGAAACGCCAGAAACTCTTTGTTTGAGTCATGATGGGCCAGGTTTGAGAGCTGCCCCTTGAGCACATTGGCGCCGTTCCCCACCGCGCGTCCCAAGGCGCCCGTTTCCAGAATGGCTCCTTTGGTGGTAGCCCAGGAANCGGAGGAGCGGTACAGCGCGGAGCGCAGCCCAGCATCCCTACTGCGCGCAACATCCCTCCCGGGGGTCCGTCCTCAATCCCGCGGCAGCTCTGCGTTGAACCTCTCTTCCCCTCTCCCGGCAGCCTGTTGACAGTTCTTGGAATTGCCGGACAGGCTCCGAGGGGGAATTTGGAACATAACATTTGTTTGTTGCCCAATGCAAAACGCCACCACTTGTGTTACCTCTGAAACAGACAATTTATTGGAGTGAGCATACCTTTTAACATATTTTTTGTCACGATAAAGTTGTGCAGTAGGTGTAAACTTAGTAGAAGTGCTGTTTGTGAATTATATGCTAACAAGGAAATCAGGAGGAAAAACTCTTGAAAAGTCTTTATAACTAATGTCGGCATGCCTTAAATTAAATCTGAATTAAAATTTCCCGTTTGTAAACTTTCGGATGTAAACTTTTTAAGTAGGTCTACGCTATAGTACGTGCTTTTTGGACATAGAAATTAAATAAGTTTCACGACATTGATCCCTTAAAGTCGCAGCCAGGAGAAAATCTTCGGAATAGCAATGAGCAAAGTCTGTCCGCTGAATTGAGCAAACTGAACTTTAAATCCTCGTTTCTGATGTTTATTAAAAAAAAAAAAAGGAAGAAAAGGTTTTTTATTTAAATTTAAATTCTTGCAGTTTCTTTTCAGTGTAGCTGACTCTTCAAGCGTTAGAAAGTCCTTCGCCCCTCGGCGGGCCTGTTAGGAACAAAACATTTTGCTTCCTGATTTGGGAAACGCCAGAAACTCTTTGTTTGAGTCATGATGGGCCAGGTTTGAGAGCTGCCCCTTGAGCACATTGGCGCCGTTCCCCACCGCGCGTCCCAAGGCGCCCGTTTCCAGAATGGCTCCTTTGGTGGTAGCCCAGGAAACTGTCGTGTTGCTCAGGGCTTGGTTCAAAGTACTGTGCCTGAACAGGGGGTCGTGAAACACCCCGTCCACCCAGTTCCTGAGGTTGGTGACCGGAGAATCCTGGTGCCTGTCGATGACGCTGACCGGGGCGGGGGCGGCGGCGGCGGCCGACCCTCCGGGCCGTTTCAGCATGCAGGAGGGGTATTCGGCCTGGCTGAGGGAGGTGGCGGTGTGCGCCAGGGACCAAATCCTGGGCTTCGCCTCCAGCAGCTGCTGCCCCTGCTGGAAGCACATCTTGGACTCGCAGCCGCGCTGCCGGGCGCCCAGCGGGTCGGAGCCGCACTCCTCCGCCGCCGTCTTCAGGCAGCTCCGCACCCGCTCCGCTGCCACCGCCTCCTCCTCCTCCTCCCCGGCGGCGGTCGTCGGCGGCATCTTGGCGGGGGGCTCGGCGGCCCGTGGCGGGTGGCTGCCGGGGTGCGGGAGCGGGTGCGGATGCGGGAAGGGCCGCCTCAGCTCGCACTCCGAGCTCTCCGACTCGGCGGCGTCCAAGTCCTCCAGGTCGCTGAGCTCCAGCTCCTTCTCCTCCTTGCCCGTGGGCTCTGCGGGGCAGGGGCGGGGGAAGGGACAGCAAAAACAAGACACACGGTCACTGTCGGCGCCGCGCTGCCCCTCGGCCGCCCCCACTAGTGAGGCCCGCGGCCGCCCCCACCAGCGAGGCCCGCCCCGGGGCCGAGCTGCCGGCCGAGCCCCCGCGGCCGAACCGCTAAGTGCCTGGTTTTAGCAGGGTACCCTCGGCTTTCCCGCTCTTCATCGCCTCTTCCTGCGAACCCTCCTCCTCCTCTTCCTCCTCTTCCTCGTAGGGCCGCTTCTCGTCAGAGCACTTGTTCCGCGGGGGCCAGGTCATCTTGTTCTCCTTCTTGAGCCGCCGGCGGGCGTTGGCGAACCAGGTGGAGACCTGGGTGAGGGTCATCTTGGTGATGATGGCCAGCATGATCTTCTCGCCCTTCGTGGGATAGGGGTTCTTGCGATGCTCCTGCAGCCAGGCCTTCAGCGTGCTGGTCGTCTCCCGGGTGGCGTTCTTTCTCCGTGTCCCACCGTCCATGGTCCCGTACCTGCGGGGACAGGGTAGCCCCCGCGGTGTCATACCGTATACCCTCGCCCGCCGCGGACCTGCCCGACACAGGATCCCAGGGTCCCGGCCGCTCGCCTGCGGCATCCCCCGGGGGGCGGCTGGACTGGAGAGGGGGGGAGATGGATGAGGATGACGACAGCTCAGCTTTAAGGGGGATAAGGACAGCTCAGCTTTACGAGGGAGACCTGCCTCGAGAATTCAGGCAGAGGAAGGAGGGCAAGAAGGAAGGGTTCAGCTAGCAGCAGCACTGGGCAATGCAAATTCTCGCTGTGCTTTGGCGGTGGTGGCAGAAGGAGGGAAGGAATCGCCAGCTTCTATTTGCGGTAAAGTCAATGTCAACATTTCGGGCAGCAGGGAAATCCTAGCAGCTTGCAAACTCACAGTAATACCGCTTTTCTGTCGTTTGATTAGTCCTCCCCAAACAGAATTCATCTGGGTGACCTCAGGGTGTAAGTGTTAATAGAAATATATTTCCTCTTACTGCGTTTATTAGTAATCTCCTCTACCCTTTTGTTCCTGAAATTGTAGGAACCTAACGCAGATGACACTGGGCTGCGACTGAATATTTAATGCACATCCTCCAGGAAAGGTCACCAGCGCCCAATGGGCCTCCGAGCTGGAAACGGTGTGTAAGTGGGTTTGCGCTGGTTTAAAACTAATAAACATAACACAGGATGCCCAAGCCTGACTCCGCGCAGAAAAAGATAATTACCGCCCCGTGGAGAAGGATCGCCCCCCGCTCTGCCGCCCGCCCCGAGGGGCGGAGGACCCCCTGTCGGTGTGGGGAAGGGGAGGCGATATGGCTGGGTCCAGGAGATGCTGAGCGGTTCAGAGGCAGGTTGGCGGGGCGGGCGGGGAGGGGAGGGAACGGCGGCAGGGGGAGGGCAGCGAGCGGGGCCGGGGTGTGTGTGTGCGCTTACCTGTCGTACTGGTACTGGCTGAGGGTGTGATCGTAGGGATAGTAGGNGACCAGCCTTGCCCCCGGCGGGGGCGCGGGGCCGGCGGGCGGGCAGGAGCATCCCCGCGGCGGCGGGCGGCTTACCAAGGAGTAGAAGGCGGGAGCCTCGGTGCCGTAGGTCACGTAGTTTCCATAGCCCTGGGGCCCGGCGTAGGGCCCGCCGTAGACCCCCAGGGCGGCGGCGGAGTTGAGCTCGTGGCGGGCGGTGGCGAGCAGGCGGCTCTCGTACACCGGGCAGTACACGGGGGTCTGGGCGGAGGCGGCCGCCCCCGTCTCAGCCAGCGTCCGGCCGCTGGACTCGCAGCAGGTCGTCAGGGAGTTGGTGCTCATTAGGAACTGGAGGGAAAGAGAGCGGTGCTGAGGGTAGGGGGGAACTTCCCAAAGTGTAACCAAGTTTGGGTTCGGTTGGTTTTGTGTTGTATGGTTTTGGTGTTTTTTTTTGTTTGGAAGGGTTTTTTTTGTAATCAGGTCTCAGCTTTGGGGTGTTGCCCGTCCTCCTCTCTCCCTTTCAGTGTTTTACTTCAATCATGATAGAAACGTTCTGAAGAAACGGAGAAGTACAAGTATTTTATCAGACTTTTTTTTAAAAAGACCCCACAACAAAAACAACCAAACGCCCCATGACTGTGGGCAATTAATCCTCTGTAATGCATTCCTCCGGCCCTCTGCATTTAAAAATAAACTTTCCTGGGGTGTTCTTACAAGACTGGGGTTTACACCGGTCTTGTCCTTTTGCAGCACAATNCGCACGGCTCCCCCGCACGGCCCCCGCAAGACTCCCCCGCACGGTTCCCCCGCCCCACGTCCCGGAGCGGCGCGACGGACCTTCCTGGAGGCCCGTCGGCCGCGGCAGCCAGCGACATCAATAGACACATTAACTCGCGCTGTTACGGTGCAAGGGGGAAAAAAAAAAGAAAAAAAAAGAAAAAGCTGTCTGGGAAGAGCATCATTCCTTGCGAGCCTGGGTCTCGGTCGCACTAACCTGCCCGCCCCGCCGGGCCCGCCGCACTCGGCCGCCAGTTCATCAGGCGCGACTTTTAATTGCGTTACCGTGAGGACCGAGCCAGCGGACTGGAACAGCTGCGGACCGCGGCACTGGTCGCGGGGCGAACGCGGGGAGCGGCACGGCGGGGCGAGGGGTGGGAGGAGAAGAGACCGGGGCTGCCCCTGCCCTCAGGAGGGTCCCGCCGACCAGCCTTGCCCCCGGCGGGGGCGCGGGGCCGGCGGGCGGGCAGGAGCATCCCCGCGGCGGCGGGCGGCTTACCAAGGAGTAGAAGGCGGGAGCCTCGGTGCCGTAGGTCACGTAGTTTCCATAGCCCTGGGGCCCGGCGTAGGGCCCGCCGTAGACCCCCAGGGCGGCGGCGGAGTTGAGCTCGTGGCGGGCGGTGGCGAGCAGGCGGCTCTCGTACACCGGGCAGTACACGGGGGTCTGGGCGGAGGCGGCCGCCCCCGTCTCAGCCAGCGTCCGGCCGCTGGACTCGCAGCAGGTCGTCAGGGAGTTGGTGCTCATTAGGAACTGGAGGGAAAGAGAGCGGTGCTGAGGGTAGGGGGGAACTTCCCAAAGTGTAACCAAGTTTGGGTTCGGTTGGTTTTGTGTTGTATGGTTTTGGTGTTTTTTTTTGTTTGGAAGGGTTTTTTTTGTAATCAGGTCTCAGCTTTGGGGTGTTGCCCGTCCTCCTCTCTCCCTTTCAGTGTTTTACTTCAATCATGATAGAAACGTTCTGAAGAAACGGAGAAGTACAAGTATTTTATCAGACTTTTTTTTAAAAAGACCCCACAACAAAAACAACCAAACGCCCCATGACTGTGGGCAATTAATCCTCTGTAATGCATTCCTCCGGCCCTCTGCATTTAAAAATAAACTTTCCTGGGGTGTTCTTACAAGACTGGGGTTTACACCGGTCTTGTCCTTTTGCAGCACAATGCTTCCCATCTGCGATTTTAAACCTTTTTTTCGAAGTCACTCATGCATATTTATTTCGACTGCAGATTTGTAGCAGCCACGCACGCATCTGTTATTAACCTGATGGTTTAGAATATCCCATTCTGTTTGTACGGGCCGGACCTCTGTACGTCCGTGTTTAATTGTTAAACTGTGAATTTAATCATGAAAGAGGGGAAAATAAACCGGGAAAGAAGGGAAGGAGCAGGTGGGGGTTGGGGGATCTTTAGCCCCCCTTTTCACCTCCCTCATCTCTGTAATCCTCCCCCACGCGTCATTATTACCCCTAAACACCCTAAATCCCGCGTGTTTCTTCCCATTTAAAATCGGAGCGCGACATAAAACTTGGACATCTTGGAAAGCTGTGAAGCGAGCAGCCGCTCTGCTGCTGCCGTATGCGGGAGAGGATCGCTACCGCCCTCAGCCACGACGGAAGGCATCGATAAGGACTGAAATTCAATCAATTAACGTCGGTAGGCAAAAAGTCTTACCTGGGGTGCAGAGGAGTAAGGGTAGCCAAACTGAGGATAGGACATGGTACAGAGGCTCCCAGTTATCTAGAAACAAGGCGAGACGTCTGATCTGCACGCTATTGCAGCCTGGATCTGCTCTGTTGTACCAATTGATTGGTAACCACAGGTCCCTAGATGCTTATAGGACGAAGCAGAAAAGCACATTTAATTTATTTACATGAAAACTTACATTCCCCCCCCCCCTTTAAATATATACAGTGATTTTAGCACCTTCCCCGCTACGAAGGAGAAATAATTGTTAGATGTAGGCTCCAAGGCTGGCATACATGACGGCTGAAAAACATACTTTGCACCCACGGAAAAATAAAAGGTGGGGAGAAGAAAAGTGACACAAATACATCCATTCATAAGCACGTTGTTTTAAGAGTCGAGCTTCTGACGTCACGCAAAATCTATTCAAATTAACCTGCCTGTAAGTTTAACACTCATTTTCGGGAACCTTTCCCCTCGCGTGGAAAATAGACTCTCCAGCACCGCTTTCAGCCTGCCTAACAAGGGCGAAAGTTTGGGAAGCTCTCAGGCAGCGGCAACGCCTGCTTGCAACATTTATATATATTTCTGCGGGCAAGGAAAGGAAATGAATGTTTTCAGTCTTAAGGATCAATGTTGTATCAGCTAAGATTTTTTCCCCACCCTTCTTAGTCCCTGAAAGGCTAGTAAGCACTTTTAATTAGAAATAAATTAATGAGCAGCTGCTTCTTCCCACCCCACAGTAATAATTAGTCTCAATTACAAACAAGACATATGAAGGGACACACGACTGAGTCTTCATTTAAGATTTAATCAACAGTTAAAATTAGTGCTAACGCTGACAATAAAGCACATGGTAAGCAATCCTGCTTTTCTTTTCGGCTTTTATTTCAGACGTGTGATTACAGGTAGAAAACCCTACAAGCGTCTGCCGGGGAATGATGGAAAAGATGTAACTTTTCACGTTAAAAGGACTTTGATCCTACTTCAAACCTCCAACACCCTCTTCTACCCAGCTCATCCCACCGCTGCCATCAGTCTCCCTACCCTCTGGGGGTCTGGGACCCCCCCACACACAAGCAGGCAGCATCCCCTTCTGCTTCACCCTCGGAGGGATCAGGAACAGGCCGTCGGAGAAAGATGCTGGCCGCCCCAGCATCTCCTCCCCGACGGCCGGTATCACCGAGGCAGAGTGAGAAGGCAGCCCCCGGCAGGATGGAGGAAGCAGAGGAGTCAGCTCAGAGGCTGAAGCTGGGCTGCTGCTGCAGTTGAACGCTGCTCCGTGGTGTGCAGACTTGCTCAGAGAGATTCCTGGGTTCAGACATGTGAATAGCCCCAGGGTCACACTCTAATTAATGATGATGTTCTCTTCTTCTCCCCAGCTGGAAGACTGCCTCCCAGAAACGAATCTGCCCACACTGACAGCTCGATTGAGGGTGATTGATGACTATCTGGAGACCACAGTACATATAATATAATATCTGATGTGTAATTGCTTTAATTTACAGATGAAAATACTAGTTCTCAGATTGAGTTAGACTACAAGAAGAGGCGTTTTATGGTGCTTTAGAGTGTTTGCAAATAAAATATATCATATACAGTACATGCAAATTATTCTGACAGCTCAGTATCTGTAGCCTGGAGAAACGTATAAAGAAAGGGAATCAAATGACATAAATAATCTGTTTGGAATTCTGTATTGATTTTTGGAGGGGAAGAAAGTGCTTTTTCTTTTCTCACCTGAAATGCTAATTTTCTTTTTGGGAATATTAATAACTTTGCCAATGAGTTTCTTTTACAGAAACACTTCTATATTCCTCCTCCTGCATTATACCCCGGTGCTGCCAGGATATAATGTTACTTTTAGCGATTCTTTACGAGCAGCTTCCTTCTGTGTGACGTGCTGACGGGCTATGGCATTGTTTGTGAAGAAAAGACACAGTGTTTACACAATGGTCTGCACGCAGTGTTCGGTGCTGCTCCCTCTGCCTCCTGTGTCCATTGCGCTGGGGGATGTTTGTTTAAGCTCCGGAGTAAAATTCACCGGTGCTAGGGAAGAAAATAGTTGCACTTATCTCAAGAGCGGCTCGGTGTAAAGAACTATAATTAGCTGGGAGAGCTGGAGAAATGCCTGAAGAAGTCCTCCCAGTTTTCCAGGCTACAGTTGGGAAAATGTCCTAGTGTTGTGGATTTTGGTTGGTTTTATTCCCTCTCCTTTGATAATACTGCAGATATCAACTCAGCAGTGGCCCACAGAACACCACAGGTTTTGATATTTAGATGAGTATTAAACTTTAAAATACAAAGAGAAATTCAATATTTATAGTCCTTGTCTATTTATAAATCACAGTTTTCTTTCACTGTGCTATGCAAATAACTCTGGTGCTCATTTTTGCACTGAACTTTCCTGTATTAATCATGATAATTATTTGTCATTTTCCTTTGCAGCCTGCCTACTCTATTACTTTACCCCTGGTCAGCTTTGTGTCAGTTCCAATCTGTATTCCCTAGAAAGCAGTCATTAAAGAAACCCCACCAAAACAAACAAACAAAAAGAAAAAGCAACAAGAAAACTTAATAATCCTAAGCACTTAATAACCTTAAACGCCAAAAGCTGACATTACGTCCTCCCCTACTGTTGGATGTCTTGTTTCACTTACAGTCTACAAATAATGGCCCTTTGTTGATAAGAAACTCAACACAATTATATTTCATCTTGAATTTTTGGTGCCAGAGCACAAACATGCATTAAGCCCTACAATGATTTAAAATAACCTTTGTGGTTCTTGCACATAAACAACGTAACACTGTTCAAATCCAAGCAAAGACGCTTAATGCTGTGGGCTATATCCTTAAGCATTTGGAAAATGCAAGTCTTTGCTGTGCAGTAAAAATTGATCCTTGTCAAAGCCCCTTTCCTGCAAAAAGCAGTTAACAGCTTTCGAGAAAGAGAAATGCGCACACACTGCTTTCTCCAAAGTTTGAGCAAGGAAAACCATTGCGATTAATAGGAAACGCTGGAGAGTTCCCTTCTGGTCAGAGCCAGACTGCACACCCAGGCAAGCAGGTTTTTCCCATCAAAAGCCCAACCAGGTCTCTCTCCCAGGACTACGTGTTTCTTCTCTGAGAACCTGGAGCCAACGCTCATACAAGTTTTATTGTAAAAGCATGGAATGAGAAGGAAAAGCTGTGACGCTGGAACAGGCCACAGCAGGTAAAACAGAACCTCTTCAGGACTCACACTTTGATGGACGTCTTCAGGGACATGATCTAGAGGTAGCTAATGCAGCTACACTTACTATCTGTGTTTTCATCTCCTCTTTTGGTGGGGTTGTTGCCACTCCTGGAAATATTTCAGCAGCGGAATTTGCTTATGGGCTAAACAGACTTTAGAAAGCTCTTTCAGTTGAGTTTGCTTTGTTTTCATCTTACAGATTTAAAGCAACCTTGACACCACCTGACAAACACCGTAAACCTCTACATGTTGCCCATTTGGAATCTGACATGGAACCAAGGGCAGTCTACACCATTTTCAAGTAGATTACCTCATAAACTCGCTATAAATACATGCCTTTTTTTTGCCCCCTGAGCTCATTTGAGGTGTAACTGCAGCTCCTTCACTCTGAAACAAGCCAATGCAGCCAACCTGCACAAACTCATGCCATAGCTTGGGATCGGCAGAGCCCTGATGACCAACAGAACAGTTGCATAAGAAGGAGCCGCTAACTAATTTGCTCAGATTACAACTACAAGTAAAATCAGTTGTTCAAAGCTATCCATTTGAATGCTTGCATTTTGTAAGTCTTCAATCCTCTTGGCAAACAATCTAGATTAAAGCAGAAAGGCCTCACATGATCATTCTGTTCTTTGTATTTATTAACTTTTCACACGTAAGAACTAGAGCCAACACTTTCTCACTCTCTCTTACACACACATACACACACACGCACAGACACATACATAAAACTTTTCATCAAGAGAAGCAAACGCTGCAACCTGAGCAGCTACTCTATGGCTATAGATGAACCCTACAACATGCCCACGTTTACCTGCTCTGTGCAGAGCATCGCAACTATCCTTTCATTAGCAAAGCAAAGATTTTATAAGGTTTCCTTTCCCAGTTCCTGTACCCCCAGTGCCGCAGACCCGCAGGCACTGAGGCGCCACCACCTTTGAGCTATCTGGCAGCCGACAGCTTCAACTTATTTCCCTGCGAAGGTAAAACTTTACTACTTGCAAGGTCAAATTCTACGCCTTTTAAAGTTCGTCTTAAAATCCAGAAAGTTTGACTCGGTACCTTACCTTAGAGCTCGCTGAATATCATATCCACACCCCCTTCCCAAGAAATAATACACATATGTTAAAATACATTTGCCCTCTGTCCTAGGTAAAGATTGCACAAAGCCAAATGATTCATCACAGATAGTTTCTCTTCCCTCCAGCAGTTCGTTTTCAGCTGCTTTGCTGCTGAAGCAGGTTCGGAAGGAGGGGGGGGGGATAAGCCCCACTGCTCCCCCCACCTCCCGCTTCTGTAGAGAGACACACACATACACACACAAGCATCACACCCAAAAGAAGTAGAAATTTTTTACCTGCGATCACGACCGTCTTCGGCTAAAACCTGGTAGCGATGGCTGTGCCATGGCAGGGCTTCTCTCCTCTGGTCTGCGCTGGCTGGCGTGGCAGGATGCTGCGGGGAGCTAACGCAGACATGTCTCAGTGCGCGGTACCTGCGCGGCGCGGCACGGAGCCTTCGGTCCCCAGGCGCCACAGCCACTTCACTAACCCCCTGTACCAGTGACGCTCAAGCGAATAGTTCCACTGATCACACTCTTTCCTACTGATTAACACTTTCCAACACGACCAGGCATTCCACTTCCAACTTTTCCCGTTTTAAAACAGAAGCAGCCAGCGCCGCTTGCTTCCGTGGGTTATAAACGCCGTCTGGGGCGTGGGGGACACCATAATTAATAGCAGGTTAGTAAAATTAGTGCTGCCACTCCAATTGTTGTCCTTGTTGCCAACAATAATTGCATTGATTCTGAAAGGACACGAATGTCCTCCATTTAACCTAATGATCTGCGGGTTGCACACGCTGTACGGCAGCCGTGGCGGTGATTAACTGCGCGCACCTCCAAACTATCATTTATCTCCGCGAGTCACGACTGAAAGGCGCTAAACTTACAGGCAACTCTCCCTGCCTCTCTCGCCGTCTTTGTTTCCCTCCCGCTGGAGGAGGCGGGCTGGGACGTCGGCGTAGCCCTGCGCGCAGGAGACGGGCACCTGTACCTGTCCCCCCGGCAGCCTCGGCTTTATTCATAGCCCGGGGGCAGCGCGGCGGAGCCGGGAGCCGCCGGGGGCTGCCCGGGCCAGNGGGTGGGAGTGGGGGGGTGGTGGGCAGGTAGGCACCGGAGGCAGCCCCAAGCAGGTTGCGGCAGGAGCGCTTTCTCCTGTTCTGTCCTCTCCGTCCTCCTGCGCCTGTCTTTCCGACCGTCCCGCCCGGTCTCAGCCGCCGGCTGCCACGACCACCGGCGCGCAGTCCTGCGGAGAAGTTATTCGGTCCCGGGGCTGCGCGAGCGGGCAGCGAGCCCCCACTCCGAAATGCCTTTCCCGCTCTCGCAACCCTCTCTCAGTGCCGGGCGCCCAGGCCCGCTGTCCGGGGCCGCGCAGCGCCCGGGATCCCCGAGGGAGCCTGCGCATGCCAAGTTCCACCGCGCGCTCGGTACTTTCTTTTCTTAATTGTTTGTTCAGCGGGAAAAGGGACAAATCGGGATTGACAGAAGGGGGAGGAGGGATCAATATCATTCCTGTTTAAAGGCGTGAGCCTGGGCAGACGTCTCAATAAGACAGAGAAGGAGAAAAAGAAAGTATTATATCCTACCTAATTAAGCGAAGACAAAGAGGTGTGGGGAGAAAGGTTCAGCAGAGGTGGGGCGGCAGTGGGAATTTTTAATCCGGTGTCTTCCCTCAGTAACCACCAAAGCTGAACAGTAACGTTAATAGGGAACATCTGTACATCGACAGATTTATTCTGGCCAGGGCTCTTTCATGCCTGTGTCATTTGCATGGCCCCGTGCTCGTAATGTTCGACACACGCTGCACCTTGTAGTGCAATGACAGGGTAAATCTGATGAATGCAGAAACCGGGAAATCCTACTCTCTTTCCCCTTTCTCCCTAGTCGGATTGCCCTTGCAGCTTTCAAGGTGGGGAAACCACACGGAGAAAGAAAATGTGAGCCTTCTCCCCATCTGCACTTGTAAACAGAAAGCCAATCATGCAACGAGCCTTTGCATTTTAAAGCGGAGTAACAGACCCACAGCGACGTGGATTCCCTGGCTGCCCGCCCAGGGTTGTCTCCCGGCCGGCGGGACGAGGGCTCTGCGGCTCGGACAGGGGTATCGCGCTGCTCCCCAGTCGCCCCATGGGACCCTCATGCTCTCCTCTGAACCCCCCCCCGGGGGCACAGGAGGCGTGCGCGCTGCCCCCGTCCCGGCCCTGGACTTTTCCTTCCCTTCCCCCGGGGAGGCCCGTCCCGCTGGCGCTGCCCCCAGGCTCCCGCCCCAGGCTGCCTCCGAGCCCGGCTGCTCGGCTGCTGGCAGATTCAGCTTGCAACAGGGCCGAGCCCTCCGGGACAGCCGTGTGCCTGCGGTGGGGAGCCGCCCCCGGGGGGAACCCCGCCGCTTGCCCCCGGAGATCCCGTCCAGCCGCCCGCCCGCCCAGCCGAGCCCGTGTTTTACAGAGCGGGGTGACGCTATTCACCCCCCGGAGGTGACATCTGCTCCCTGGCCCAAATCTGCTTTGAGGGGACTGGGACCTCGTAGTGTCTTCCTCCACCCCTTTCCCCGGTCTGGAGCCAGGGGCCCGGACAGCGGCCGCCCCCACTTTTCCAGGCAACAGAGTTGCATGGGGGGAGCTAAGGTGCTGGGGGGCTGCTGGATATAGCTGCCCCCCTGCCCTGAAATACGATGTTCATGTGTAGGAGACTTCATTCAAAAAACATTTTTTTATATTAACAGCTACCATCAGTAACAGTACATTAATATGAGTCTTTTGTAATATAACAACCTCAGGTCGACAAGATCAACATTTTTAATTATTTCAATGATGGGTAAAGAAAGCGAGCAGACACTTGAGTCTGTCTTTTCCAATTTGTTCATGTCGACCTGCACACCTTGGAAATTGCCACGATTGCCACTTTGACCTATGCAGCAGAAAGCACGGTGGCTTTCTGTCAGAAACTGGCCTGGCCAGGCAGGAGGGCAACCAAACGGAGTGGAGCTGAAATCCCAGTGGATGTTCATGTGGGTCAACCATAGTGACGTGATAGACACTGAGGGAACACTGGTCATGGATAAATCTGGGAAGGTGCTTGCAACCACAGCAAAAGCATTTGGGAAGTGGTCCCAAAAAATCATGGGCTAGGTCCCATGGCTGGAAGGGCATTTGTAGATTTTGACTCATGTGTCTTGTGATATTGCTACAGATTCTCATTCTCCCTCTCTTTTTTTTTTTTTTTTAATGACCAATAATGCTAAGGCCTCAACAATTTTAATGTTTAAACTATTAAAAGGTGCTCTTTTCACTATAGAAATGCTCCTGGCATTCTTTGGCATTCTTTCCCATTTCTGTAGCTAGCGCAATGCCCTCTCTGCTGTGAAAAGGCCATTATTAAATGATACCAAGTGGTTAAAAACCTTAATTTTCCATGTCATTAGACAAACAGCACTGGTGATAGCACCACATATTTCCATTAAGAAAAGGAATATCATTTTAATTGTCAGTGTCAATTCTTTCAGCACTGTGGCTACATTTTGAAGACCTACTTTCTCATACATCAGATGGGAAAGAACACCAGCTCGATCTCTTTTTTGGCATTTATTTTCCTATAGAGGTTACTAAATCACACCTAGTCAAGGAATAATATACTAATGCATGTATCATAACTCATGGTCACTATGAAGGTCCTAGGAACACATTAGCTTAATTGTGAAGCCTCTGAGATAATTTACTTAACTGGAATAGTGTCACAGGAAAGCCAGTATAATTCAGAATGTAGTGAATATATGGATGGAGATCAGACTTTCACTGAAAGTATTTTTGTCCTCATCTGGTTTGGGTGCCAAGTTTTATACTAGCCTCAGAGGAGCGAGGTTTATCTTAATGTGCAAGGATCCATGCAGGTTCATTTCTGTTCCTTTTCTCACATTAAATTCATTATGTGATGTTCAAAAGACTGATGCACATTAGAAAACCTTTAGGCATTTCAGTGTAACGGGGATGGTTTATTAAAAGGATAGGTTATTACTTTGAACAATGACTTCAGTGTGTACATTTAAATGTGAAATGGTTATCTGGTACTGACCTGTATTGGTCAGAATCTGTACAATTAGACTTTTATTCATAAATGCATACCTAAGATAATAAACCACATTTATTTTCAGATCTCAAGTGGCCATCTGAGGGTCTTTTGTAGTCCACAAGGATACAGGCTCATGATTATTTTTTCAATAATTTTTCAAGCAAGTACCCTAATTCCATTTGTGAGCCCATGATTTTTGGAAGATGCTTGTTTTGTGGTAGAAAAATATGTTTTTTTGGTTAGAGAAATATCTAAGGCTGTCTTAGTGTGCTCAATATGTGGATGGGTGAAGAGGGTTATTTTTCAGTAGGAAAAGAGCATATTTTAAAGATTTAGGAGCAGAATGATTTCAAGCCTCCTTGAAGTTCCTGAAAAGGCAGAAGATACCAAGTGAATCAGCAGCACCAAGTTCTCCTTTCTGCACTGTAGCTTTGCCCGAGTGTGGAGGGCAATCTGAGCCTGCAGACCTTGTTCAGGTGAGTAGTGCTGCTGAGGTGGAGCTCCAGAGAAGCAATAGAGAAAAAAGATCCTTCCTCCGTGTTACACAACTAAAGAGACCTGGGCCATGGGTCTAATCCCACCAATCTTCCTGTGAGTGAGTAGTTCTGTGAAATGCTACTTCTGAGTGATCACTTCTTGCACAAAAGGGATTACAGGAGAGAACTGTTTTCGTCTAAGAAAACAAAGATGCAATTAAAGCATCGTTTGTAGTTTTCAGTTAGGGTTATCTTTCAGTACAGGATGAACCACGATTTTTTTTTTCCTGCTAATTATTTTCATTAGCTGTTTTAACTCTTCCTAAGAGCTCTTAATAATTGCTTCAGAGCAGAACGTGTAAAACTGAAAATTATTTATGGCACTGATTAGAACTACAGAATACTAATATGGGTAGTCAGGAATAATTCACCATAGCAGGAAAAGCATTATTTAATTGTTTAATATAGAAGTTTAATTGTGCTTGCATACAATTATCATGTAAATATCACTGTGATCACTTTAAGAGGTTATGTCTAAGTGTGCCAAAATTCTGAAGCAATCTGAAAATAATTAATTTTTTTTTTTACCTCCCTTCACAAGTCTCTCAAGTGCACTATATGTTTTAACTTAAACCAAAATATAGCCAAAGGCAGACAGGAGTTCCAACAGTGACCAGTGTAATACTCACTGCTTTTAATTACTGTAACAATAAATCACACAGGAATGTCCTCCAGGAACTAAATGATTTTCTAAAAACATTTGAGAATATTTTTGAAATTCAATTAATTGAAGGCACCAGATAAAAGGTACACATTCTTAATGGCTATAAAACAACCCTAAGGGATGTAACTGAGCTCCAAGCTTAACTTCAAAGTGTGACAGAAATACTTACTGTATTACTTTAAAAGTATTCAGATCAATGAATCAGTTAAAATTACTTATACATTTACCAACCTTTTCATTTTCTTTCTGAATATGATAGAAAGAATTGCTCTCATTTCCCAGGACACAAAAAGCAGTTGAGACCTGTAAAAGAAATTGTAATTAAAGCCAGCCTTCAGTCAAAATTGGTATTATGAATTTTTGTTTGACACAAGATAAAGGGGCCAGTGAAACATAAAAGTGGCTTGATAAAACATACATTTAGACATTTTTATATTGAAAATTAACTGGTTTGTGGAGATATTTCAGGTTCTGGGATTACATCTGTCCTTGTTAAAGCCAGTAAGCACTTTTCTGTTGAATTCAATAGAACCAGAGAGTCAGACTGCAATCTATATTGTGCACAGGTATGTGTACTTGACTGGCTATCTGATTATGGGCCAAATTAGTTTGGTTGTGGTTTTTTTTGGTTTTTTTTTTCTTTTTGATTCAGCCCCTTGGACTAGTGGTACTACCTTTAGCACCCACATGGCTTTGCAAGTTGCTGAACACCTCAGTCAGTCACAGCATGCCTTCAGCTTTTGCAGGTAGTACTCTGATATAGGATGCCAGCTAATACTCACTAGGATCTAACTCTATCAGTAAATATCTTGACATTTGGCCTATAGTTATTGAGCATCAGAGGTTGTTTTAACATAGAAGTGTTTCAATCATCACAATTTTCTGATTTGCGAGGTGATTTTATAATGCAGTGTGACTCAGCAATAGGAAAGTATTAAGAAATATGTAGAGGCTCAACTGATGCTACCAGCCAATTTTTTTTAGCAGAATTGCTCTGTTCTGCACAACTCTTCCTTCCCCTCTGTAACCTTGACCTGTAGCCATGCACCTGGGCCTTGGAAACAGACCGTAGGCCCATGGTCATTGCACCATGGAGGTAAGGGTTAACTTTTAATCTTTGCAAAATGGCTGCTTGTTAAAAATATTTGCCAATATGTAATAGTTAAACTGCATATATATTATTCATTAGTGCGGAAAGTTTAGAAATAATGGAACCAGAATTACACGTACATTAGTGCACGTCTCTGTGCACTTGTATGCACACATATGGCCAAAATGATGCAGAGAAGTGTCTGTACTGTATGAAGGGACTATATTGAAGAGAAGACTGAAAACAGTCTACTCAAGACTAATTGCAATATTTTCTCATGGGTACTTATTTTCCATACTCACTGGTAATTTTCTTAGTATCATTTTCTCTGTGTTTAAGACATGTTAAAGTGAGACAGTAAAAAAAATGACAACAGTGTTGCAGAGATAAACGTATCTTTATCCTCTCTGTTTCTTTTCCTTGAGCATTCAAAATCATAAGAATCTTTGAGCATTCTTTGAGCATTTAATATTGATGCTATATCATGACAATATAAAAATTTTCTATAGCTCCACACAGTAATTCTGCACCCTGCAGGTGTGAGATGGGTGAGGGGGTCACTGAGCCTTGGAAGCAGCCACAGCATATTGCAATTGCAAAAATACAGTTGCTGACCGTACATGTGTTGTATAATAGTAATTTTTAACTGGCATGCAACAAATATGATACAAGACTAAACCCACAAATAAGACTCAGGTTTCATCAAAGAACTCTGTTTAATAAGGGTAATCAAATAGTAAAAACTATTTTAATCAGGGACCGCAGACTGTGGAAGACAGTTTGATACATTTATTTTGATGGGCAAATACCCATAACACTCACAACAGACTCACATCTACCAAATTGGCACCTGTGACCTGTAGGCAGGTTCAAATCAATTCCGAATAAAAAAGTCTGAACTTTCTGTTAAATGTTTATTCCACCAGTTACTCCAAACCACTGTTCACAAGTATTTAAGAACTTTTCTTTTCTGGACACTTAGTAGTCAAAAGCTATTTTTTTTCAGAGTAGTTATTTATCTCAAAAGGGCTACTTGTCTAATAAAGGAACTCACAAATTTAAGAGTATAAATATCTCCATAAATTCTGAGAAATAATAGAACAGTCCTACATTTCCCCCCTTCTCCCTCCTGTTTTGAAAATCAATACATTTTTTTTTCTCTTTTTAATCTGTGGTGAATTGGTTGAACTGCAGTAATACAGAAGAGATGAAGTAAAAAACAAGGCAGAATATTGGCTTCAGATTAAAGCTGAGTAAACCTAGGATAATTTACCCAGAAAGTAGAATCATTTAATTGAAAACACATGTCAGGCAATGTTAAATATGGCAAACAAAGGAAAAGATATGGTCATATGTCCAATTTTTAAGTTTGCAAAAAGTCTGTGCAGACAACATATGAAATGTGGTCATGTTTGTTGCGAGGTGCTGTGTTTCCTCTGCATTATATTTTCTAGTTAAGACTCCTCCTCCCCTTCCAAGCATCTGATTTCATAGCAGGTAGAGCTCAGTCCTAAGGACACAGCAGGAGATGAGGGATTTCTGCAAAATCCTCATTAATGTCGAAGGAAGAGCCTGCCTTGGGAGGATGACTCAGTTTCCTGCCTCTGCCCATATCCAGAGGTAACTGTGGGAGGCAAAAGAATAGACACCTGCAGTCACAGGTATCCCCAGAGAGTGTGTCCTGTTTGACATTTCAAGCCTTGCACAAAGCTCCCTGTTGCACTCTGTTCCCCTGCCAGCCTATTTTTTTCAGGTGGAAGTGGAGCAGAGTAAGACAAGAACTGCTTATCCAGGAACCAAGAAAATGTCTGCACCAAACTCAGACCCAGCGTGACTGGGGACATATCAGAGCCAGGGGTTACATTGGTGAAGCTGGCTACTGCAGCTGGCTGCACATCACCTAGAGGAAACTTCACCTCAGGCAACACGATGGAGCCAAAGGTCAATGGCAGCCCATGGCACTACAGCCATTTCCAGATGCTTCAGTTTTCACCCAAGCTGCAAAAGGATGCCTATTGCCAATTTGGCCAGGTGGCCATGCCAGCTGCTGGCTGCTCATGGTCAGACAAATGAAGAAGTCTGAGTGGACAAGCATGAGAAAATCTGTCCCTTCCCAGCATTACCAAAGTGCAGGCAACCTCCAGGCTCGCCCAAGCTCAACAGCAGGAGCTCAGCTGGTCTCTTGTTTTTTTGTCCAGTTACTTCTAGCTTTAACCATTTATTGAAATCTTGAGCTGCCAAATCTATTTTGTGGTTCCCGGTGCAACTGTTGTTGGCTTGCAGTTTTGCATCAGGCTTTCTTACCAAGAGTCAGATAGCCACCTTATATTGGTGTGTAAAGGAAGATTTCCTATCTCTGGGCCTCAGATGGTGCTTTTTAGGCTTGCCAAGCATTTGAGAGGAGGATTTGCTGGATGCGGTGATCCCTGCTAACTACTCTTGTGAAACTTAAAAGATTTGAAACAGAAAGCACGGTGGAGTAAAACCTGGGATGACCTGAAAAAGAAAAAGCTATAGATAGATGTAGAAGACTTCATAAATGTAAGTAACACTTACTAATCTAAGTTTTTCATGAATTACACTGCTGGAAAAAGGCAGATGGAGGAATTCCTGAAAGCAGAGAGGGTCACAGGAAGAGGGGGAGGGCTGCTTGTTCTTCTGGTCTACATTATGCTGGCTGTGAGATATGTGGCCCTAAATAACATTAGCAAATTGGAGCAAATTGAGAGTCATGTCACTGTAATGGTTGACCTCTGTGTGGAAGAAACAAAACCAAAGGCAATTTTTTTTTTGCCTACTTAATGCAATATATTTCCTTGGAAGAAACCTAGCTTAATCTGTGTTTCAGTAATCACCGATAAATTTATAAGGCTCTCTAACCTGCCAATTTTTCCCCTAGATTTGCAAAGTGCTGTGGCTTGCTAGCTAAACAATCCCCAACATTGCTTACCTGCAGTTTAGAGAACTTAAATTCACTCAGATCAGCTTTGTGAAGGCACTTCAAAATTACCAAAAGAGACAGGCAGCAGGGACCTGTATGAATTTATAAAAATACAGTCATTAAAACTGCAGTTCAGGAGCCCAGTTTCAATTCCCTCTTCATTTTGTTTTGTTCTTTCACTGAGCCATATGAGTTTACTCTTGCCTTGCCTTGCTTGTATTAAAAAATCCACATGAAACTCACTGAGAAACAGGATAATGATAAAAATTTCTTTCTGTGTTGAATGCCAGATTGTCTTTTTGTAGTTTTGCTATGTGTGTGGAAGTGCATATGTCAAGGTAAATTTGTTAAATTTGCAATTGAACATTATATAGATAGAACTAGGAAAAAGAAAGTCAGTTTTAACAATACAAGTGAAGAATGATTCTTGTGTTACATATGAATCATGCAATTAGTGAATTCCACTAAGGATAGTAATTGTTCATTACTTCAGATCTGGAAACTATTTTGAAATGCTCTGGAAAGCTGAGTGAGAAGAATATTGTGTATCTTCAAAATCAAGTTCAAAGAATTTACCTTCAAGCAAATGACAGCATTACCAAGTAGTGATGACACTTACAGAGTAAATGCTAGGGGGAACGAAAAACAGCCTAATATAGAAGCTTGACTGAAATAAAACTTGGAAGTAGTTTCCCAGAAGATGATAAAAAAAAGGTTTATGGTAAAAAATAGCAAGACAGATGAAGTCCTAGGACATTCACACCAAACAATTCTCTCTCTCATTTTCACATGTGCACTGCAGAACCATGTGCCAGTGCAGCTGAATCCCATCAAAGGTCCTGTGGAAGCCTAATATTTTTCTTTTGCTTGGAAGTAAAGGTTTATGTTAGTACTATATAGATCTGCATAAGTGGCACAGGTTCTGTGTATGTAACCAATTTGATTTTGTTTCCTCTACTGGATTTAACTTTGTGTTTGCAATGGATGAAATGAGTAAAATGATGTGGCCTGTTCCAAAACACTATTAAACACATAAGTAGCAGTCTGGCTTTTATACCTTAATTTATCAAGATCCCAGAGAAGAAGGGCAGTTCCATAGGTAAATAAAATGCTCAGGATCTTCCTTCTCCCTTTATATGCCCACAAGATTTGTAAAGACAAAACCCATCATGTCTTAAGGCATAAGGCAACTGATGAACTTGAGCTCCTTTAAGAGAGGGTTTTCCAGTCTTCCTATGCAGCAGATGGTACTGGTCAATGTTAGAAATAGGATACTTGATGGATATACTGTAGTTCTGTTTCAGAATAGCCATTCCCACGTTTCTTCCAGATTCAGCTTTTCTTTTGCCTTTTTGACTGCCAAGATTATCAAGGATATTTACTCCAACATACTGCTCATAGTCTTGTTTCTAAAATTTTCATTGAAGACAGATTTATTTGGACTGCTGTTAACCAGTCTAGAGGAAATTGTCCTTCTGGCAGCAATATCTCCTTTGGGAACCTGTCAGTGTTAATTCTTTCTTTAGCTGTTGAACGAAACCAGGAGTCAAGAGATGCATTTAGGAACCCAAGTAAGTTTTTCAGAGTTTCTGAGCAACATCAGCTTCCACTCTGGTTGGTCAGAGCTGATGCTCAGGATCTCTTTGACTAGGTCACTTTTTGGAGAAAGGCTTTAACTCTTACCTATCAATGGATAAAACTCATTTCCTCATGCCAGCATTTACAGAAAGGGTTTCATAAAGTCATGTTTAGGAAGGCAATTTCATTTAGAGATTTAACTGTTACAAAAGATTTGGTCTTATCAGTATATATCAGTATATTTGTCTATATCAGTAGACATATACAGTAGATACAGAAGCAAAAAACCTTTTGCAGTGTTTTTCCTGTTGCATTTAAGACAGAGCAGTTTGTGGTGAAAGATTCAGCTCAAAAGGAGCAGGATAGGAACCTGAACTCAAATCTTCTGAGTCAGATTGAATATGTGTCAATAATGTCTCTTAGTCAAAACATTCAGATTTTAATTTCAAAGTGGAAATTCTACAGTTTGGGTTTTTGTTTTTGGGTTGGTTTTTTTTTTTTTTTTTTTCCCCTAGCATATTGGAAACCTTGAGAGTCGAGGTCTGGTCCCTTCAGGGAACTTTTCACTTAAATTCACACATACACAGCCTGATTTTCAACAGTTATATTGAGCACAAGCACTCTAGATATTTATAGGGTCTGAACAGGGACAGAAGAAAGGTAGAGTTGTCTGACAGAAGGGTTCTTTTTTCTGAAATCCAGACATAATTGAGAAATTCTATATAAAGGAAATATATGTAAGGCAAAGACTATTTCTCAACACAGTCCTTGAACACACTGATCTAAAAGTTTTAGAATGTAACTGATTTAAAAATAATTTAAATGAGTTAATCTTTTATAGAAATTCTCAGAAAATTTTAATATTTCCTTGAAAATATTGTCTGCCCTAACTGGAAGAAACAAGTCAACTTGGTTGCACTTAATAAAATCTGACATTATTTAGCTGAAAATGCTTAAAAAATTAGAAATACTTCTTAAGTAGCCAGATGACAAAAATAATTCTTTTTGCACCTATAAATGCCTAGTGGAAAATTAGATTAGGTTAATGATATGCACCTAACTACATCAAAAAGTAGAAATTGGATTCTTGGTTTTTCTAACACTTGGTGCCTCTGTGGTTAAATCCTCTACATCTTTGTTGTTAATCTGAATGTAACACTTTAGACAAAGTTCTATTTCCCTTTTTCAGAGATAAAAGAGAACTCCTAAAAGGGAGGTGAAGAAAATCTTTTGACTGTTTACTGCAATGTGGGTTTTTGTTGGTTTGTTTATGTTTTTAATGTCATTGTAGCACGGACTGTATCTATATCAATCTGGCAAATAGACCAGATAAAAAGACACTTTGTACTGCTTTTTTTTTGAACTCATATTCTTCGATCCATGATTTGGATCATAGGGCAGAGGCTTCCTCTCAGCTTCTGACTCTGGCATTGTTAGCTGTCATTTGGTTATATAGTCTGTGACCATTAGAATTTAATTTCTGTAGACATAGATACACCATTCTACAGATTCCAGTTTCTTTATGTAGAAAACTTATTATTTTCTGGACTATCTCTTTCTTTAATTTCCTTCTTGTATACTCTGTTATGTTCCAAGTTTATGTATTACATTACAGTGTATGTAATTTTCACAATACTAGTTCAAGTTGTGTAAGTTTATTAATAGCTGCATTAAACTGCTTTTGCAAAAAAACAGACTGTACTTTGAAATTGCAAGAGAAAATAAAAGCCTTTGAATAAATTTAAATCCAATTAAATGTGAATAATTGCTTTTTCTAAATTCGCATTAATATCAGAATATTTGGCTCCTAAAAATGTATGTGAGGAGACTGTAACAGACATAGGGCCCTTTTTGGGCAGGAGCACATTCAGTTCCACTACTGGATTGTGGCTTACTATCTTGCCCAGAGCTGTTAACCACAAAAAGCAGAAAGTTGTTCAATAAGACTTTGATAAGCTATCCACAGAGTTTTTGGCACTAATTTTCTGTTCATTGGGTGACATGGAGTTCACAAACATGCTCTCTCCATTGTGATAGGAAGAATACATTACACCCTGTGCAGTTAAGGAGTCAGTGTAGCTTGCCTTCTCTTGCAGTTGAACCAGACTCTGCAACCAAGACTTCTTTTTCATTGGGGTCTGTAGATTCCTTACAACCCTGAAGAATACCAGACTAACCTTCTCTCCTTCACTTCTCACCCCTTGTCCCTGTCCTGCTTCCTGCTCAGGCTGAATCTGTCCTTTTTTGGAAGTCATAATTCTGCAGTTCTTACTGTCATTTGAAAAGACTGCTTTGGAAACTGTTTCCTAGCATTGGCACACATTATGGTTCCATATTCTTTGAGCATGAAGAAGTAGATTTTGAGATACTCACATTTTTAAACAAGTGAGGGACTGTAACTAGGAACAGAGATGATCCCTCTGCCTTGGCTACTTTGCAGCAGAATGTACAAAAGTTTTAATTAGGTGCAGACCAACAGCCTTTCCGTAACAAACGATGATGTTTACCTTTTATGTGAAAGTTCCAATACTTGCTCAAATGACATGCATTTTCTTAGCCTGAAGGTGTCAGGGTTAGGTTGGATTCAGAGTGCAACCTTCTCCTTTTCTATGAAGGATCCTTCCTTTTAGGCTATGAAACATTTAGAAATTGCAAATTGCCCTTGACTCATTTTCTCTGGGAACAGTTCTGGGGCACAAGATTTATTTCTTTGTGATTGTTTCAGAATATTTTGGGATAATTTCTTTTTTCTCCCAGTGAGACTTCCTGAGGCCTTTTAAGAGGTGGCTGGTAAAATATGTGTAAACATCCACATTCTCTTGGCTTTATACTCAAGAAAATGTTTGGAATACTGCAGATAATCAATTTTCTAATTACACAGTTGGTATATTTGCTTTCTATATGGCTGTCTTGCTGCCTATTATTAGCTTAATGTGAAGGATTTTATTTCTTTATATGGCTTTTTATACTATGGGAAAGACATGACGTGTTTTTTTGAGATAAGAAAGATAAGATGAATTTTTGAAAAAGGTGATGCCTGATAACCATCTTGTCATTACCTCCCATTTCCTACTCTACATCCCTTTCTGCTTCCATAACTAGAGGTTCTTTGGACCATATAGTTGGGTTTGGACATTCTGGTTTGATCAAGGTGGTTGTAAACTTGTTCTTGATAGACCTGGGTACCTCAGAGTCATTTGTATTCCCTGTCTTCAGACCATGGAACTGTAAAATACTGTGAAAAATAAGCAGTGATTTTTTACAAATGGACTTTGGAAATGAGGAGATTATGATAGACTGAATTAGTTATAAATAATTTTCTCGATAGAAAAGTGGTTCTGTGAAAGGGACTTACAGTCATCTTAGTGAGTTACTAATTTGTTTACCTTCAGGTAAAATCATATCTCTAGAGCCAGCCAATTTTTATACTGAGGTGTAGAAGAGCTGTCCTATGTGGCAATGTGATGGATAACTTCATTATACAACTTAAGAAGCTCTTCTTCCCTTTCTTGTACCTTTTCACACTCTAGTTAATCACCTCACCCTGGTTAAACCAACTGACTACTTTAGCATTAAAAGTATGCAAAATTAACATTTTACTGCACCAGGACCGATAAAGGCAGTCTTTTCCATCTGGAAAACAGCCTTGTTTAAATGATTCTGTCTTCTCCATCTGATGTGTAGTCCAGCTGACGCCATTTCCAATCAAGGGATTGAGTCATGTGCTCAACTTCCATCCCTTCTCCATGTTTTCATGTTAAGAATATAGCATAAGGATGGCTGGCCTGGGCTGTCCCTGTCTTCATTTCTGGCAGATATTGGCTGTTGTGTATATATGAACAGGAGGATTTACACCTTCCAGCAGTCTGTGGTTCAAGGACCTTCTGGGTCCAAGATGATGAAATTCTGGTTACTGTCACTGGGCCTGATCCTGATCTGTGGCCTGGCATCCTGCCCAGCCTCAGTCCCTCCCCAGGGAAGTGCCCTGAAAATTCTCCCTTCTCCATTGTATATGATGTGAAATGACTTCAGTGTTTCTTTCATCTTGCTATGTGAGTTTTCCATCTTTTTGAGATGGAGGGAAGAATCAGACCTGGACACAGTATTCAGCATATTGGATCACTTTTAATTTATACAGTGACATACCAAGTTTTTATAAAATTCTTTTATATCTTGAGATACTTTCATAATCATGATTTTAAGTTTTTAGTTTCATAAAACTGGGTGAATGTTGTTTTCATCCTTTTGGCCAAAATCATGTACAACCTTTTTACAGAAATTGCTTCAATTTTCAATAAAAAATGGAGCTGTTCCCAACCACTGAGAACACGAGTCTTTCCAGTGTTTTGAAGTCTTCATTACAGTAAGGATTTGTATCTGTAAGACCTTATCTGCCCTTCCTTTAGATATTGAGATGGATTCTTCTGTTGCAAGACTTTACAGAGTAAAATTCACTGCTTCACTTTCTCTGTGTAAGCAGTGCTTACGACCTCTCCCTAAATTCTGGGATTCTGTTACCAAACAGTAAGGACAGTGCTGAAGCTCTATTTTGAGATGGTAATTAAAGGACTCTTTTTCTTGTTTGTTTTCAATTGAAACATTTTTTCCTCAAAGTTTTTGCATGAACACAGTTGGAAAAAGAAAACCAATATGACATCACATTTTGACACCATCAATCATTTGCTATGCAAATTGAGATGCCTAAAGGACTTCAGAGAGTTCAAGGCCTGCCTGCACATGGGGCTTGTACAAACAATGAAAGATTTACCATCTGAGTAATAAGTACTTTCAGGAAAAGATCAATTACAAATGAAAGTATAAAAGGATATTGATAGAAAAAGGAAAAAAAAAAGCAAATGTTGATCACAAAAAGGGAAACAAATAGACTAGTGACCACATCTGGTAAAATGATTTTATGAAATACATTTATTTGGAAAATATGCATTAAATTCTTTTGCCTGAAACTTGTGCTCATTTTGAAAATTCTGAGCAGCTTTGAAAATGAAATGTTTTAAAAATAAATAGAAAAACCATAATATGAGATCAAAGGTCACAGTTTGTTTCAGAGGGGTTCAAAGAGGATGCCTGCACTAAAATACAGCACCAGAGAAGGAATATAGTGATATTCTCCCAGGCTACAACCATTCTCAGATCAGGATCTTTGATAAAGGTAATACCTCTGTGTTTAGTAGACCGTGATCTTTTTTTCCTTTGCATTAATTTTTCTGATTCTTTTTTGTCTTGCTTTGCATTTCAGCAATCCTGTGGCAAGGAATTCCAACACTTGTGTGCTCACTGATTGAAGTATTATCTTTTGCTTGTTTTGAACTTGCCACATGCTGATTTCATGCTGTGATTTTTGCCTGCTAGCATTCACTGGAAAAGTACACTCAGTATCTATTAACAAAAGAATGGAGGCTACTGTATCAGAACAAATCAGGACCATAATATGTTTCCCATCAAGACAAGACAGACCAGATTGAGGTCATGTAAAACAAAGTCTCTAAGCTGCTACACTTCCCAAAGACAAAAAACACCATTCCTCTTTCCAGTGCAGCAGACGCCAGTGATCTTCCCCAAATCCATTTCTGAGAGGATTTTCCAGCTCCTTTGAAGCCATTAGAAAAGTTGCATTAAAGACAGACATCATGTGCAAAAATAAGATAGACTTTAAGTGCACAAGTATAGATTGGATTGAATATAGAAGATACTGCCCATTATCAGTATTACTGAATGGTGAATTGAGGGGGAAAATCCTTAGGCATAAAATTACCTCTTATTTTGCTGGCTACTTATGCAACCAGAGAGCAGGCTGCATGTTCTTTCACTCTGCCTTGCTGTTATGAGTGATTTGGTAATCACGATAAACTCTGACCAGCTTTATACCCTGTAGAGTCTGTAGGAAAAAAAGACTTTCTTCTGATATTCAAGTCCGCAGAAGGCTGTGGACTAAGAATTCAAGAAGCAGATGTCTTTACATGCAGTGAAGGACACCAAACCACATCCAAAATTATATGTGAACAATAATAATGAAAAAATTTATGATACACAGTAGGATTTGAAAAGAGATCTGCACACAGATCCCTGATGGCAACATTAAGTTCCCTTTTGGAAAAATAACTGTCCACTTTTCAGCCAATGGACTGTGCAGAATTATACAAGGAACAGTAAAAACCAGGTCAACTTTGGGTAAGCTATACGAGGGTCTTGGGGAAAATTCAAGAAATCATGTATGAGATTACTGTGCTACTTACTGCATGAGCAACCTGTTTGTGATACTGGCCCTTATTGGTCAGCGAAGTGCAAGCTGTAAGAATAACATTCTTTGAAGGAAATTGTCTGTTCTAATTTTAGTCAGACACTTTTTGGTTAATACACTGAAGAATGAAGTTTTCTATCCTTAAGGAATTTTTATTCTGTGGAGATGTCCTTAGTGTCCTGACTGGTCTCCATCTGCTTTCAGCACAGTGCAAGTCTTCTGTAGGTTTTCTGTCATAGTTGCCACATGGACCTCTTAGATCATGTTAAATGTCTGTGCCACTTTCAGGCAACTGTATGCCCCTCTTTCATCCTGTTTATTTAGAATCTGTTGGGTTCAACTGTATCTATCACAGGGCGTTCTTTCACTTCCCTTCACACAAGGAAAGGATGAAATTCCTTTTCTAGGTCATTAGTATTCCTTCGTTTTTATTGGCTGTTGCCTTGGTTTTTTGCAATGAAGAAATGAATAAGAGTTCATGATTTGCCTTTCCCTTTGTTTGCATTATTTTATTGCTCTCCAATGTTTCCTCTCCGAAGGAAAGAATCCTGATGCTTAAAAATCTTCATTTCATGAAAATTTGATATTATATTAGCATTTACATTCTCTGAACACCTTCCAGTTGTACTTTATTATTTATTTCAAATGAGGTGATTAGATTTAAGCACAACATTCAAAACAAAAGCATATGACTGGTCTTCAGTAGGATGTATTAATTTGTGGTGTGTTGCTGTCCACAAGCCTCCAGGCTGCATAAGGTTCCTTTGGGCTGTATACTGTACAAACACAAAGCCTGGGAGCTCTTCCAATCAAATTTTAAAACAGATGTTAAAAAGGTGAATAAATTATAGAAATGAGAAAGGAAAAGTGTGCAAGGGAGTAAAATGGTTTATGAACAGTAAACGCAAACCCAACTAATCTCATTCATGGTATTATAAAAGTTTTCAGGTATTATTTAATCCAATTTTAAAATACATTTTAAAATTTAGTCCCCCAAATAATTAATAATTATGTTAATGGAGATGCCAACAATGACTCATTGTCTCCTATGCCCCACTCCCAAATGATTACTGTTCACTTAGAGCTCATGAAGGTGTATCGTCAGCTCAAATCATATTGAATGTTTTACCTCCCACTGTACATTAACATGCCTTTGTTAACACAGAGTTTTAACTGCAGTCAGGCAGCACAGTTGTCTGTCTTTTAAAGTGCCTCTGGAATTCCACACAGTTCTTTCTGGTTTTCAGTAACCTAAATTATTTTGACATCTGTGAATATGCCACCTTGGACTTCACCTTTTCCCAAATAATTAATAGAAACATTAATTAATCATTTCACTGCATTTTTAAAAGAGTTCCAATATTAACTCTATTGTTTATGTGAGGAACACAGTGCAGGAAAAATTACAAAGCCAAAGTGGTAACCTGTTTCCTGGGTCATTGCCTGTAAAAATAACCATCAGCTGGTATATTTGAAATTAGAAATTATTATTTATAAAACAAATCTAAAGGTCATTCTCTACTCTAGGTGTGCCTTAAACAGAAGTCTTACATTAATGCCAAAGTGAACATGTCTTTAAAGGGAAAATGCTGATTGTACCTCTTCTCTGAAATGAAAGGTGTTCACAGGTCTCAAATGCAGGAATGTGTTTGGGAATAACAGACAGACCTCATGTAGAAAAGATAAATAAGTGCACAGGTGAAAAGCAGTGTCTTAAAATTCACCTAGAAGTAGATCTTGTAGCCCACTGACAAGAGCAGCAACTAATAATAAATCTCCAATAATTTTTTTCTGTCTGAGGAAAAAGATGTGGCTTCAGATGGATTTCATAGCAATATTCTAATATAGAAATGCCAATAAAATACTGTGATAGTAATCTCAGAAGTAGTATGGTTACATCTTAGTCAAATATATCTAATAAAAAAGGAGTCTGGTCACAGGAGCTTCTTTTACATAGTCAAATAGCAGAGAAGCTGTATTTCTGAAGTGGTAGCCTTTTTATAGAAAAGGTGGTGTTGTAAATTACCTCACAGAACTATTCCTACTTGCTGTGGTTTTCAAAAGCTTGAGGCTTATGTATTCCTATGGAAAGCAATGGAAATCAGGCAATTTCTAAAAATCCGATAAAGCGTCTGTTTGCATGTTCCTGTGTCAAAATACTGGTAGTGCCATGTTAATTTCTGAACTTCTTGGTTTGGTTTCTAAATTACTTAAAAGCTTTTGAAATGCTACCTTGGACACTTCAGTAGATTGTGGGAAAATGATTGAATACACGCTTTTTGCCATGACAGATAATTTCAGCTTATGAGCAAACAAAACCGAGTAAAACTGGGAAAATTATCTCTAAACAGAATAAAGATTAATTAATGGATTTCCTATCAAGAGTAGATAGAAGTTATTTTTAAGGCAATCCATTCTATTTTAGGAATGAAAACTACTCTGTTATAGACCCCACACATTTATAAAGATTCACAGTACAGATGGTGGTAATATATTTGGCACATCAGTTATTATCAGCTTTTTTTTCAGTTCTAATGCCTGCATTTTGTTTTCTGCCCTGGAAGAGTTCCCAAGTACGAACAACACTTTACGCAGCTGTATTGGTGGCAGCTGATATTCTTTCAGTTCTGAATTTCACATCACTAAAAAGTCCCTGAGAGAAATTTAGAGCACAGCAAAAATAATCCAGATGGAAACAATGAGAAACAAACCTGGTTTGTGGGGATGGAGTATAAAAATGAGGTGTGTACAGTTTCGTCAAGAGGTGAGTGCAGAGGAAAGTTGGTTGGAAACAGAGCAGTATACTAATAGTATATAATGGCCAAAGGTTTTACAACTTCAGGAAATTCATATGGTTTAAGAAGATTCAAGCATAAGTAATATAATGAAAGTGAGAAAAACTATCAGGTATATGAAGACTTTAGGCTGCGAAGCAGTTTATTGATTAAAAGTTTAAGGTAGGAGGGTATTCCTTCTAAGAAGGGTACATGTGCTGGGTGAGCCTGTGGGTGGGATGCAGCTCCAGAGTCAGACAAGTAGCCGAAGTGTGTATTGATAGTGGAAATGCTCACATGTGAGCAAGAGTCAACCTGTCAGAATCAGTGGGGCTCTGTGACTCCTTCATCTGACTATACGTGGGCATCCACCTTAATCCAAAAGATCTGACAGATCTAGCACAAGTTGAAGGGAGACCCGTGCCTCACTGGAGCAGCAGCTGGTGGCAGGGCAGGCTTCAATAGCTGCAATGAGCTTTTGGGGCTCTGTGTGCTATCAGCTCTGCTGGCAAAATCTACTTCAGTTTAGAGGGAGCTGATCCTCCCCCACACCCTGCTTATGTGCAGACATTTCCTGTAAACACCTGAAGGGATGCCTGGGAGTCCAGACCTGAACCCTGCCTTAGCTGTGTTTTTCATTTAATCTTTCTATGACAAGGTAATTTCTGTAGTTATATCATAAAGTCATCTACAGATTATAAAGTAACCTCAGCTATAAAGGAACTGGAAATTAATTCTGATCTGTAATTAAATCATGGACTGTCTTTTGTCTTACAATGATCTTAAAATAACTGATAATTTTTCAGTGTTAGAATGAAATTTTTACAGTTTTGAAAATTATTTGCATCTTTTCAACTTCTGTGAAATCTTTTGGGATAATAAAAAATCTAAGCAAAGTATTCCAAATCCATTCATATTATCATCTCTGTTTACTTTAGTAATGTCACAAGTTCCGTGATTCTAAATAACTTAATTATTTATCATTATCTGAATAATATGTAATAAAAAGAGACAAATCATCATGTTTTTTTCAGTAGTAAGTGCATCATACCTGAGTAAATGACCTGACTTTTCCATTAGAGATGACATAGCATGCTCAGACTACTCACACTCAAAAGAAATGAAGATTTATTTTTAACAGTTTGATGAACACTTAAATACAGAAATGCTTCAGCAAATCTTTTCAATAGTTTTTCTCTTTTTGAATTTGGTTCACATTATAAATAGATAGCACATGATTTTGACTTTTAAAATATTCTGGTATTTTAAGAATCAAAATATGTGTGTGTCTCAGAGTTCAGTACATGCAACGTCTATGCCGAGTGACATTTCACTGTCACTAGCTTCCATGAAAGTTTTGCTAAAATTTTGAGAACTGATGGGAAGAAAAAACAACAGTAAACCCTTTTGTTTATTTCCAAATAAATTTTAGTAAAATATGATTTGATGTATTTTACAATCTACCTGACCTGCAATGAAGTCAGTTTTCTGTTAGGACTAAATCTGTTTCCCTGACTCATGAACAGCTGCTCTGTAACAACACATTATCAGCAAAAGCCGGGTTTAACAGCTCAGCCTTAGTGGTTGGTCATAAAGCCACAAAAAGATGACACAACCAAGAAAAACTGTAATTCCCAATGTAAAAACAAAACAAAAAGTGCAAGCCTTAAACCAAAATGTTTTATTGTCCGAAGCTGAAAGAATTGACATGTTAATATTCTGTATGGTGCTTTGCTCCCGCTTTTATCTTCAATAAAGGATGACAGTGTTACAAAGTTCTGGAAGAGGTCGAGCACTGTCACTTTTATCAAATGTGGTATCAGCATTTTTCTTCAGTGGATTTTGAGAAATGTTAGCTGCCTTGCCTTGGCTTAGGAAGTGAGTTGACTGCTCACTTTGTACTAGCATTTTGATTCTTGCAGTGAAATTTGAGGTAGCACTGAGGAAATCAATTAAACACTCAGAAGACAGGAAAATCCGTATTTGGCGTGTATAAAGAAAATGTTAGTTGCCTTTGAATGCATTTTGTTAAAGGTTGCCTGCTTTGTCAGTTTATACCATTTCCAAGTACTGGATCACTATGCAGGTTGAAATCCTTTAATTCTGCAGTTTCACAGAATTATTTGTTAAGACTAGAAAATGGAGGACTAACCTAGTTGAATAAGCTAGTATTTTCTCACATGTGACTCTCAGGTGGATAATCCTCTGCCTGAAGCTCTCCTTTAAGTTGCATTCAATATTACTATTTTTTTGTAAATTCATTAACACTCAAAGGTAATAAAGAAAAAACTCTTATATTAAATGAGAAAGTAACAAATTCTGATTGTGTAACAACTGTCAACAAACCTTGTGAAGGAGGAATTATCTGAATGTCTAAGCCATGTACAGGAGCTGGGGATATATGACCTGTTTTTTTTGTGATTAGGTATCTGTCTTACTGTAGCTATGTACAGTTCATGTCAGGGGTGTCTTGCATGGGGTTCTTTGCTGCTAATTTCACGTGACAACAAGATTATACAGCTTAGTGCATAGCAGAAACATAAAGAAAAGGACTTTGAGTTTTCTTTTCTGATCTATAAGTTAGTAGAACTTGTCAGATTAACAGGTATTGGAATGAAATGTGCTATGGTAATTATGTCAGGAATATAAATAAATGTTGAATCTCAGTGGGTACATGTGGAAATTCCTTGTAGAGCAACCCAAAAGTGCAAGGAATTACCGAATTACTGAGTTATTTGATGTAAGTAATTTACTGTCACATTCTCTTATGTTCATATATGGAGCCAGGAAAAATGTTTTGTTTTTGCATACTAGGTTGTAAAACATAAATTTAAAGGTACTGGACTGATATATGTGATATATACGGCACTGGACTGATATATACATGATGGTAATGCTTTTTAAAAGAAGAGATATGAGCAGAAGCAATCAGTCAAATAAATTTGTATTTTGTGCCAGTGCACTAAAGAATTCTCTAATGACTCAGTTAAAAAAAAAAAAAGTAAGAGAGCTTGTTTTACAGTATTTGTACCTATTAGGGGAACGTAGTAGATTCGATTTGAAATAGGATACCCAAAGCACTTGTGTATTTAAGTTTGAAGACAGACTTCTGATATGATGACTCCCCAAAGTCTTCATTGTGGTAAGTAGGAGTTGAACAAATAACAGAACGAGAGGGATGCCAGGGGTTAAGCAGCCTTTCAACTCAAAGATATGCAGCAAGTGAGAACAGGAGAATCAGTGATGAAGGCGGGGGTGGGAGAAATAAAGTGCACTGGTAATTTAATGCTTCCTTTAATAGAACAGTGCTTTCTTATTGATCAAAAAGTTACAGATCTATTGGAGAGACTCAGATGGACTTTTGGTGTACTATATAGTAAGAAGACATGCAACATTTTTTGCTTTTTAGACCATATAAACTCAGTCTTAGATCTAGTACTCTATTCAAGTATTATTGAAGTCAGGATATTTCAGGTAAGTAAGAATACAATTCGGTTCTTATTGTTCCCAAAGGATCGATAAAAAAATAGCAAAACAAATCTGTGCATTTTCAACAAAGAAATTAAAATTTGAAAGCATAAAACTAGGTACAACAATTGCAGTGGGAAACAGACTAGAAAAGGAAGCTTAGTTCCTTCAATCAATGGGCTTCTCTGTACCTTTTGTGCATGCTTCAGTAGTTCTTCCATCCTTCTGTATTAATCCACTTTGTAGGATTAGGACAGATGAGTGATTATAACTAAAATCTAAACTCTACTGGGATTATGTCAAAACTTTCCTAATCTCTTCCTACTCCTTCAGTGATAATATTTTGTGTTTTTCCTTGAAACAGCCTTGAGTGGGGATTCCAGTCCTGTCTGCCATAGCTCTAAGTGTACTGAGGGCTTTGTAGGACGCACCTCAGCATATTGTACCCAATTATGCTCCATTCTCTGCTTATTCTCAGTGGAATTTCAATAGGATTACAGTCACTTTAACAACTTGGAAATATCTGAATTTATGCTGAACACTGGCCTTCAAGTCAAGAAAGCTGCAAATGCCTTTTGGAAGGGCATAATTTGGTTTGGGGCCGGAATCTGTGGTTTGGGATTCTTTTTTTCCACAGCCAGAGTAGCCAGAGTAATGTGAAAAATTCAACATGAAAATTGAAAACAATCTATCCAAGAACACTTTGCAAAGGTGAGCACAAAGGGAACAACTTGCAGTGTACATTTTGTAAATCATGGGAACATGGCCATCCAACACCAGATTCTGCTAACTCTTCTTGTGTGTATGTAACAACGCATCTTCCTCCATAGATAATTCCACTGATTTCAAACATATAATTATGTTTATTAATATAATTATGTTAGCACAAGAGCTCTCTCTAGTGGAGCCAATGATGCTTTACTGGTTCTGTTGCTCACATACTGAAAAATAGTAGAAATATTTAATCTTATTGTCTCTCAAATACAACTGATGTCAGAAAAGCATTACAGCCACACAGCATATAAGGAATGCTGTGTCTATGAAATACTTAAAAAACATAATTTACAAACGGTGCTGGAATCAAGTCTTTGCCACTCACTGACATCATTGCCCTCAGCAGAGCTTGGATTTTTTTGAAGGTCTTAATTGCCTGTTCAAGAAGAACGTGAGACTGTCTCTGAACACGTAATTGTGTTAGTCAATTCTTATTTTCTGCTATTATTTTCTGAGATATGGAACTGGAAAAATTGCAGAATATATTGAAGCTATGTCTGTTCCATAGGTAGACCATGACATAGTGTTACATCTGTGTCTGTCATCTTTCTGCTTAAAGAACAGATCAAGCCCCACTCTTGTGCCAGGTGTGGCAACTTTCAAGGAAACATTATAGTAAGTAGAAAAGTTCAGAAAACAAATGGTCTATCCAAACAGCATTTTGACTCAGCCGTGTGTCTGGTTTTAATATGCAGAAGAAAGCAGACATTGAGAGAAAATCTTAGAGATGTGTGCAACATAATAGCTCATTTTACATTAATCAAACAATGTTTCTGTTGACTTTCTGTGTTAGTTTGCACCTATTGGTAGTAGGTAAGGAGCAGGAAAAATTTAAGATACTGCTTTTGGAGAAAGCAAGAATAAATTTACATTGCAGGGTCTTTTCCTTTTTTTTTTTATTTTTAAAAGAGTTTTCAGATTCTGATGTGTTTTGCTTTCATAGCTACAGTTATTTTTCCCTTAGATTTAAAAACAGCCCCTTATTAGTTGTTAAACAAATGACTTCTGCTATGTAAACTATATTGCTTGGCTTGGAAAACAGTTAAACCAACTAGTAAAAATAGCATGTCCTTTTAAAACTGACATCTAAAGTAGGTCATGTGAATCCCGAGTTGGAGTACTTAGCTTACACTCAGTTTGAGTATGAAAAGTGAAAGGGCAGTCCGCTGCTGCTACCATCTTCAACCAAGGCAAAAGTTTTCTTTTCTTTTATATGTGACCAGAAAAACTACTTCTAGTAAAAGGTGTTACCAAGAATTTAATAGCAAACGTAATGGGGAGCTGAAGAAATGTAACTGAGAGACTGATCTGGCTTGCAGTAGCATTATTACCAATGAGGACGGGGAAAGTGTGGCCTGTCCATCCATCTTGTTTGAATTTGGCAGGGCTGGCAGGTGGAAGGTTGTAGTTTTTCTCTAAGTCTGAACACAGTGATACGGACATCACTCGAATCTGAAACTTCAGGTGTTCAAATTGTTACTTTTACACCATTATTTCTTCAAATAGGTGTTCACTTCAGCTTTAATTTTGCACGTTGGCATTTGAAGAAAAGTAAGCTTCGTTCATGCCTGCCTTCTTTTATTCCTTTTCTCGTGAAGTACAGAAGCAGCATCCCTGACAATGACAGATAAATTTCAATTTCTGGGTTGAACAGTTAGTGTCTCAAGTGTTTTATTCATGGGCACCATATGTAAAAAGTGAGTAGTTTTTCCTATTGTGGAAAAGTAATGCTATGTTCAGAACTGCCAGAGTTACTTGAATTTGACTTAGCTGTGTTTTCAGGTGAAGCTAGAAATGGAAAGTTGAAAAAAGCATCTACATGTTAAATACATAGCATACCTGTAGTTTTAATTCTTTTAGGTCAAAAAATATTCAAATGCATTCACAGTATTTTTGATTGAAAGAATTTGTAATTGGATTTCCAAACATGCTGCTTTCATCTTGGGCAGTGCAATATGCACTTTGATAATAACACGGCTATGTCATTAGAAAGAAGTCCATTTACTAGTTTAGGCATAAAATGAGATACAGAAGAAGACAATAAAATGCTTTCTAACATAATGCACCTTATTTTTTATTGTATTGAATAGAAGCATGATGAATAAGTAATCTTATAAGTGTATCACAAGTACACCTTGGTTGATCTCTTAGAGGTGTTGAGATTTCACTGCTATTGAGAATATTCATAATAACACTTTAATTTCGAATAATGTGCACAGAACTTTATAATGGATCAAAATATGTGCCCACAAGCTGCTTAGATCATCATGTTGGAAGAGGCAAACTTCCATACTATAGAAGTAACACAAGAAAGCAGGAAAGGAAATTAAATAAAAATGAAACGTAACATCTTCAAAATTACTTATTTTTTTAAATATAAAGCCCATAAATAATAATTTCCTTTAATAATAATTTCCACTTATTCACATACTTTTACTTGTAGTTGAGCTATATATCTATAAGCTGTTCTGGGCATAAGTTGCATTTCCCCCTATATTTAATGGTATCTCATGCGAATTAGATTTGCAGCAAACTAATCTGGTCCAGGTAGTAGACGTCACTGCTTGAATTATTTTATTCATCCATTCCTTTTTTTTCCTATAGCATTTATGCAATTACCACTGCTAGTGGGATTCTCCCCTCCCTCCCCCCATGAAATCAGAAAAAATTAAATCCAAGGAAGCTAAATAAGGTTTATAATTTTTTCTAGCCTTTAATTTTTTTTTTCCAGAGAAAGAAGAAAGATCTTTATTTGCTTTCAAGACATTCACCATTTAAAATTTAATATCAGAACATATGTAATTTTCCTGATAATAACAGCACTTATTATATTTATAGGAAATTCTTGAAACTGGGTGATTTTGCAACCTTAAAGACAATAGAAAAGCCAGTAGAGTATTTCTTTGTCAGAAGGTGTGCTTCCCCAGATTTGGGCTCTCAGCATTTCATACATGACAGCTCTGCCTGCTCAATAATAAAGACAATTTTAAGACTAAAAGTCCTAATATTAAATGCTATTTATTTTGAAATTTGTTGTTCAGAGGGATAAAAGGAGGCCTTTGAATTGGTCCTTGTTTCTTTTTAAAACAATGAATCTTTTTGGGGATTCTTTTTCCATTGAGACTTCATATTCTGAAACCGATGATGTTCATAATTCCACCTACTGAAACACAGATATTTTTGGACAGCATGCTTTGGCCTGAAAAGATTTAATTTTAAACCTTAATGAATCAGTCATGGATTTGTTGTACTGTCTCTTGCCAAATATAGTATCTGAATATCCTTTTTTATTAAGTAAAAGGCTGGCTATGAAATCAGTTTTAGGACACAAAAAAACCAAAAAAAACAAAAAACCAATTTGTGACACATTACAAGAATTTATAGTGAAAAATAGCAGCTATTAAAATGGCTGATTAATAGTAATTTATTGGGCATACACAAAATATATCATAGATGGATTTCAATGCCCTCATGCTAGTTGTTGCTATAGTGAGTTGATTCTTCTGTAAACAGAGAGCTAATATTTTCCAAAATAGAGACCTTTTAAAGAAAAAAAAAGGTACCAGAGATTCTGAGTCTAATTTATTCAGAAAAATTGGTTTATTTAACAATAAAAAGTGTTATTCCAATGTTTTCAGATAATCTTTGTTTTCCATATTGAAACTGTTTTCATTTAGAAAATTTCCTAAATTGAGTAAAAAAGGAGATTCAGGTCATTAAAAGATGAACAGCAGCATAGAACTATAAGTTCAGAGTTTAGAAACACCTCTGAAAATGACATGTTTAACTTATATGATAAACATACATTATATATTTGTTTTGTGAGTGAAGGTAAAAGTCATTTACTAACAACACTGGTCCAATTGTGCACATATTTCACTATATTCTCTTTCAAGAAGCTTCCTCTGTTTTAGCTGGTCTGCCCCTGATATTGAAGTTAAACTTATATGTCCAGAGACTTTTTCAGATCAGAAATTACGTAACACTGATGTAAAATACAGGAAAGAGAAATAATCTGTAAGTAAATCAACATTGTTTGGTTATATTTCCCCCTATATGCTAAAAAAAAAAATCTTAGTTTGTAATAGGAACAAATTTAGCCTTATTGCACTGCTTCCTCTTCCCCACGTGGAATAGAAGAAATCGAAGTCACCTGTTCTGCTCAGTGCCTCAGTGGTACTGGGAGGGTGGACTTCTCTTTCCCCCTCACCATTCTGTGGCAGATGATCTTACATAGAGAAATAGTACATGCTTTTTTTTCCAATTATCCCCCATAATTTCCTAGACCAAATAAATTTTGCTCTTAAAATGAGCTTAGTTGCTTAGACAGACTACAGTATAAATAATGATGTACTGTGATACATATTGTGATTAGCAATTAACAAAGTTAAAGATTCTCTCCAAAATATAAAAAAACCAAAAACCAAACCACACCTCTATCAGATTCTCCAAATGCATATGAAAGTGATCTGAAAAAGCAAGCAGAAAAATTACATCCTCAGCAATGTTTGTTTTCAAAAAATTTTAGAAATGCAGGAAAAGTTCCAGAAAAAAGAACGTGCCTCCTGTTATTCTGAGATGCCAAGAGGGTATGTGACAAGGGCTGCAAAATAGTAGAGTGGGTTTCATGTTATGGCAAATTAAGACAACACCCTGTGGTCATAGGAGTTCATAAATAATCAAAAAGATCAGGATAAAATTAATACTGATCAGCATGGTTTAATGCAAAATAAGTATTTGTTAATAAAACTTGGTTTTATTCTTTGATGATGACAAATATGGCTGATACAGTAAATGCACTTAGAAATTTAAAAGGCATTTGATTTTGTACAGCAAGCTTTTCTGATTTTAAAAACTCCTATCACCATACCATGTCAATGAAACACGTGTTAAATAGATTAAGATCTGTCTAGCTGACAGGTAACAAAGGTAGTTGTCAATGGAAAGTCATCATGGAGTTTAGGTGTTTCTTATGGTCTTCTGTAGATACTGTGCTCAGCCCAGTGCTCACGTGTCTCAGTGTTCGTAAAGCTAATATAAGATCACTGCTGATTAACAGAATGGTAAATAATCATGAAGACAACAGCCTTGTGTAGACACTCTGCTGCTTGTCAAACACTATCTTGATTTATTTTTCTCCATAGGGAGCTACCTGTTTGAACTGTGGCTTGTGATATACATTCATATCCACAGGATATCAGAGTAACTCACTGATGAGTTGTGCCCCCAAAGTAGTGGTGGCATCTGCATGTTAAAAGCCCCAATGGAATATAGTGAAGTGACTGGTGGTGTGATTTGGTGAATTTCACTGGGAAACTGAATATTTCTTTTTCTTGTGAAACATGAAGTATGGCAAGCTGCTGGTGTTTAGCATGGGGATGAGCAGCCAGTTATATATTTGATTAAATCAGTATTTGGAAAGAGAAAGGCATGCAGTGAAAGATAGATACCATGTCCGAGTCATCACTGTAATGTACAGATGGCTAAACTGATGGCCTGAGTCTTTACAACTGCATGACACACAGGCAGCAGCACTTGGCACAGATCCTTGGTGGGATTTAAATGTACCTTAGCCCTATTCACCCAGCATTGACTTCACTAATCAGCCTTACTCAGCCTTGTCAGTTCTGACTTTTGGGAGGATTTATGTATATGCTAGATCTGGAGGTGACTTATGTCCAGCTGGCTTAGGACGATCTGTCAGGTCACATGTGGCGATGCCTGGAAGATGCTTTCACGTTCATCACACAGTTTACCTCTGAGATGAAGGAGAAAGATCTATAACCCTTGCTGGGATATTGCAGTATTCCATAAACTAACGACAAAATATAAATTCCAATGAGGGACATCAACTGTCTTCAGCATTCAAGGACATTGCTGAGCAAATAACATGCAATGAAGAATATCAGACTTTGTTCCTATTGCCAATCTTAACTTTTTATTTCCTGAGACTGTGTGTGCAATGCTGGTGGGGCTTGTAAGTAACATTTTGGGTTCTGTTCCAATGACTTAGTGATAATTTTGTAGAGCAGTGTGTTGATGGCACTCTTTCTGTATCAGCAATATCAAATGGAAGGCCTTTTTTGCAGTAAGGCTTCTGGTTTTCTGCAGAATTACTGTTGGCAAGCATAAGTTCTGAGTCAGATACATTTATGTAGAGATAGATGGATCAAGATGGTTATTTTAAATGAGGGTTTAACTGAATCAAAATAAGAGCAAGAGACATAGTAAGTGTAATTTCCCAGAAGGAGGAAAGATGTGCCCCTTAGAGTTTTGGGATAGTCAAAACTGATGTTGCAAGCAGGTCCACAGAGAAATTCAACATGTATATATTTCTGAACCTCAATGCTAGTTTGTTTCAAAGTAGCCTTTGGAAAAAAAAAAGAAAATGAAAAAAAAAAGAACCAACCATTTTTGAGAAGACACTGAGGAATTAAGGTGCTTCATTGCTGGTGAGATACAGTTTTTCTTTGATCATTGAGAGGAAAGAACATTATTGTGGTTATTTGTGTTTTATTTTTTATTTCTTCTGAATTAATTCTTTGCCTGAAAGGGAGGGAAGTATTTTGTCTCTGGTGATACACCTTCTCTATTGTATTTTAAGTGATAGCAAAGGGCTTAAGAGTCTGAAAAACATATTTTTTAATATATTAACCTATATCAATATTTCAGATTTATGTTTATTTCCTTACTCTATTTTTCTCTTCCACTGACAGTTACCACACTCCATCAAACTCTTTACTTGAAACAAAACTGATGAAGGCTTTGAAGACATTCAGCACATGAAAGTCTTTTTTTACTGAGTTTATCAAAATATAATGTAAAAACAAATAATTTAGAAGGGCAAGCATTTATTGAGAAGACCTAAAAGAGAGACTGTTGAGCATATCTTGGTTCAACAGTAAAAATTTATATTGATTCTGAGTAGTCAGGACTGTGTTCTTTACTTTCTGACATATTGGAGCAAGCTGAAAGGAATATACTTTCAGAAAGGCTGTGGGTAAAACTAGACACTACACAAATAATTTAGAACTTTCCTTTTGGCAGGAATAACTGTTTATAGCTGTAAAGCTATGTGTATATGTACAGGCAATCCAATGGGGTTTTTTGGCATATACATACTCTTATCCTTACTGATGTCTTGTTTCCAGTGATGATTTTGCTGTTGCTTTCCTGACATTCATCTTATAAGAACAACATAAAGGATTTAATTAATGACTGTGGATGCATTGGAATATCTCCAGAGCCTTATTTCATGTATGGACTCTATGTTTTGTCAGAAGCCCCTGGTATACAAAAGTAGCTGTACCTATTAATACCTGCCATTTTTAATTTTTTTTGGACATTTTTGGACTTACTTTTCATGAAACAAATAACACAGAGATAAGTCCCAGAAACAGATGAGTAATCGCATCTAGTTTCTATCAGTCACACATGGTTTGCAAATGGCATTGAAAAAAACTGGGTTGCAATTACGTAGTTAATAATAAACAGACAATAATTTCTGTCCTTTGTATCTTATTGTGCCCTTTGAATCTGTACATTCTTACTTATATTTGGGTTCAAAATAAAAAACATCACGCAAAAGATGACAGAACTCCAATTTCCCTTCAGTCCCTTCATTTTCCATTATCTTATCCTCCCAGGAAATATTTTAATGTATCCTTTCACAGCATTAAAAGATCAACAATCACTTGTTGCTCAGGTGCTGGTTCTCTGAATCTGTTTTCATGGGCTTGGTGTTATTTCCACCAGCTACTCCAATTCAAATTAAAATTGTTCTGTGTATACTAGATCTGGGCTTTCCTCTTTCTCTGTTAGCAAATGATTGCCTTTCAAGTAGGTGGTACTGCTCCTACAAACCTACTCAAAAAGCCCTCAGTGCATAACAGACAGCAGATTAAGAAGACAGGGAGAGTAAGAGTCATAAAATATTTGCAAACGGAGTTTACATTAACTAGAAATCAGTTGTGCTGAGGAACTTAAAGGTTTTTGTGACTCCTGGTTCAATCTAACTAAAGATTTCCTGTCCTCTGAGCCTCTGGGCTGGTCCACCCAGCACCAAGTTCCTGGCTTGAGAGGGGACATTAATATGTAGACTTGTGTGTTTATAGATACAATATCTGGCACCTGTGATCTCCCCATGAAACTTCAGAAGACCCTGGGAGATGTTGCAGTTTATCCCTGGAATCAATCCAAGATCCTGGCAGAAATGCAAGGAGTAAGTCCCTTTACCAGCCTGGGAGCCCTGCTGTTTTCCTTGTGTCAGTTGAATTCAGGTAATGGGAGCGAAACAAAATGAATCCAGGAAAACAAGCTACTGGTTTGTGGTTGACTTTTTTTTTTTTAAAAGAAAAAAACCACTCAGGTGGATAAGTCAGACTGATTTGTGTGGAACCATAGTTATTACGGCACTGAACTGTACAAGGGAAACATTTAGCAAAGGAGAGACCAAAACTTTATTATTTTCACTTACAGTGTCTAGAAGGAGCATTTATCTCATAAAATTCAGATCTTGCCACAGCAATTAGTACCATGGTGCCTTTGGAGTGTGTTTCTGCAGGTCATATATGGATATGGTGAGAGTCAGAAAGTCCTTTCTCCATCCCATGGTCTGGCTGCAGACCGTGGCCATTTTGGGCTCTATGGACAAGTCACATCCTTTCCCCTTTGCCTTCTGTCAACACCCAGATGCCTCAACTCCTAGGAAAGAGAACCAGCTTGCAAGCTGACAGAGGTCCATGGTCTTTCAGTGGAGTCCCCAAGAGGGATAAAGACCAAATGCATGGTCCATAGCATATATGGACCCAGGAGCTGGGGGTGGACAGAAGTGGAATGGGCTTAAAATATGCAAAATGCTTCTGACAAGACAAAAGAAATATTGATTTTTTAAAAATGTTTAACTTTTTTTATTTGTTGTGGGTGGCTCAGAAAGTAATGGGCTTAGAATTCAGAAAGGAGTATATAGGGCAGATGTTTCCTTGTGGTAAACACAGAGGATGCAAAGACCTCCAGTGATGAAAATGCCAAGGCCTAGACAATATATGTCAAGAATAACATAAATGTAGTACATTTTCTTTAGGGACTGATATTGGACAAGACGACCGCTTGAGGTACCTTCCAGACCTTTGCCACTATAAACTTTACTTGAACTAACCTGGAGACTACAGGCAGAATTTTTTAAAGGAAACCCATTACAAAAGTTGTGTGGGGATCACATGACCCCTTGGTTATTCCCTAAAGCAGTTCAGGACTCATCTATACAAGATTCTATGTTGTCTGGGCAGTGCCTGCCTGAGGCAGACCCATTTTGTGTAAGAATACCTGGCAGCAGTCATAAAGTGGTTGAGTCAACAGACCTCTGATTTTACCCACACAAGAGCTAAAATTATTATTAGTGGGTCTTGATGTTAGACAGTAATGACCAGAAAGGATCTAGATTTACAGTATCTTACTTATAGATAGGTGTAAACCTCTCATCCTTAAGGCAACCCCAAAGCTTCATTAGGAAGTTCGAACTGGGGTGGTTCAGCATAAATATAAATTAAAATGTTCAGTTAAGTTTTGTAGATGTGCTGGAGGATGGGACAAAGCATATGTTTATACCCTATGAAATAAAATGTGAAAGAAAATAAAGATTAGAGCAAGGCTGTAAGAAACACAGAGAATTTGTAGCTGCAATATTGTTTGTCTTGTGAAGGAAACCATGGCATGTATTTCTTAGTAATGTCAGCTGATGGAGCTGAGACCATAAAGTGTTCCTTGCCACTAGCGGAACATTTCTATTGCCAGTTATTGATCGTATTACTAGTTATTGTGAAAAACATATATTATAAATTGCATTCTTTTTTTTTTTCCTTTATGTGAAAAAAGTTGCTGTGCAGTGAGCAGAGGAAGCTACTACCACAGGAATTCTCTGAAGAAACAGGAGGGCACATTTCCTCTCCACAGTCTATGTTTAGAATGCCAGGCAGGCATTCTAAAGGCAGGCAGGCTTGTCAAAAGTCTTGCTTTTTCAAGAATCCTTGTTTGTGTATGATGGCTGTTCAGTTCCCACTGATGATCTGCAAGTCTCAGGCTGGCTGAAATAGCATGCTATTCAATAAGAGTACCTTAGTACTGTAGATGATGAGCACATAAGGAGGCACACAGAATTGCAAATGCTTCTGAACAGTGTTCAGAATCACTACTCACACTCAAGCAGTAATAAAGCAGGGAAAATAGTTGGGCATTTAAGCTATGAGCAAATGCACACATTACAAAATCAAGTGGAAAAATACCAGGAGGTAGATCAACTAGATCCAGACCAATTCTTTGCTTTTATGGGTTGCCACAGATCAAAATGTTCCAGACATAAGAAGTCTCTGTTGTGTTTCTGATGCCATTTTAATTTAATCTATAGCCTCATAACATTTGATTTCTGTATTTTTACTCCTGATCAGGATAAGTGTTTATTGCTTTTTTTTCAGAGCTGTGAAAGTAATAATAAAATGCTACCTCTCTACCTCAGCTTCTTTAAGGTCTATCTAGCCCTCCAGCTTCCCCATTGTAAGGCCTTTCCCTTCCATCCAGCTCCTTGTCTATTGCTTTCTAAGCACAATAATGTAGAAATATTAATAATTCATATTCTTGTCTTGCTTTCATTTTCCTCCTTCCAGGCTCAGCCACAGCTGAGGTTCAAGGCCTAAACAACTTCTCAGCTTCTCTTCAGAAACAGCCCCCCTGGAAGTGCTAGTGGAGCACACTTAACTCCACAGCCAGGAACAGCATGGAGTTGCTTTCCATTTGTTCCCTCCCCTGCCCACTCTTGCCAGCTCATGCACTGCTGGATAGTAGAGATTCCACTCTTGGCACAGGCACTGACAGGGGCAGAGGCAGGCAAGGGTACAATGCTCTGTGCTGCTTTCCTCCTTTCTGCTGCTGCTCAGTGCTGGAGGGGTCATTCTCTCTGATCAAACAGGTACCTACAAGTCTCACTGCCACTTCTCGGGCCTTTGATCTATTAGGTTTTTTTAATGTAATTTGTTAATTTTCTTTTTACCTTTTCCCACGTGAACTCAGTGGGCTTTTTTTATTCTCACATCTATCCACCCAATTGCCCCATCTCTGATCATAACCATTTCCTAGGCCATCATGTAGTTCCTTTTTTTGTCCCATCATCAGTACAGTACTTGTCTCCTTTGCCACCCTGGCTTTCATTGCAATTTGGACACCTTAAAATCATCTCTCTGATCACAGAGATGTCCAGCTGGAGTCAACTTCCTACTAGAAACCTGTTTGCTAACAATCAATTCTTGCTACTCCCTTTTCACCTGACTTTTCTTAGAGGTTCATTGCTGCAATCCTTCTCCTTCAGCAGTCTTCTGCCTTTGTAAAAAAGTAAAATGTGACATTAATGTTTGTGTTTTATTTAGGTCAGAACATTTTAAACCCTGGTTTACAGTACTGCTGTACATGCTTCCAGTACTGAATACTAAAATATACTTTCAGTCTGAGTGACTATTATTGTTTCTCCTTTCCTCAAAAAGTACCAAATTTTCAAGAGCAGATATTGCTGGTTTTAGTAGCATAATTTAAAATGTTTTTAGGAGTAATCCAAAGGCTTTTTCCAAACTGTTCATTTCACGTGCTGGGTTGTTCTGAAAAGGAAATTATTTTCATCCACTTTCCAACTGCTTAATGATTTGCATGAAACGCAGGCTTATTAGTTGCAATCATTCCACAATTCCTAAAAAAGATAAAAAATATTTTGGGTGAAAATGCTTCTGAATAAGTTATTTGAAAGACTGATTGCCACTACTGGATCTTATTACAGAAACTTGAATATGTCAGTTTCTTTGTCAAGATCTCATGAGTTTAAAATTAGCATTTCACTGGCTTTGTAAAGGAACAGTAAAAATTTCTTCATAATAAGTGAAAATAATTTGATTTTGTTTTAGTATCCAAAGGAGGAGTTTTTTAATCAAGTTGCTTTCATGGTTCCCATGCCTTTGAAAAATAAAAGAAAGTTACATATAGAGAAAGTAATCTAGGAGCAGAGGATCCAGGCCAATGATAGGTCAGGAAGGGAAAGCAAAGTCAAAATCAAATATGCCTAAAATAATTAGTTCTTTTCTTTCTTGTATTTCATATACAGTATTTTAAGTGACTCAGAAAGAAGAATGCTAAAGGATACACTGACTGGAGAACTGTGCCACTAATTAGTGATCTTGGATCCTGGAGGCCTTATATGTGATGGCTTCCCCCTGTGCCAGGAGCATTGTTCTGAAAAGAAATGTTAGCCAAAATCTTTTTTTTAGCTAAATTTTTGATTAATATCTCTAGATTCTTTCAAGTAGCCTACAGACAGGGAAAGCATTAGAAAATTGTTTTTCCTAGGTTTTAAATTGCCCCTTCTCCCTAAGATGAGCAGATAAAAGGTCAAATTAAGTTGTTTCATGTCTGAGGCACAAGCAGAACTGGATGAAGTTTCAGGTATCACATTTGTTTTGTGCGCAACAAACACCACCTTTACCCGAGTTCTTCCTGCTGCTTTCCACCCTCTTTCTAACCAGCACCACTGTATTGCACTTGACCTGGTGCTTTTCAGGGACGGGATATTGGCTCTGCAGTCATACAAGATTACTGATAATCTCTTTCAGCCACTCATCTAACTCCGATAATATCTCAAATGCCCAATTTATATATTACTTTAAAGGCACGTGCTCCTAATCAGCAGATTTGAACTCTCAGTGGGTTAATCTCCCTACACTTAACCCCACAGTGTGACTGCTGCTCTACTCCACAGTCACCCTTCAGTTTAGCTGGTCTGGGTGGCACCTTTCTGTTTACTTCTAGCTGTGCAAGGATGAGGGTTCTTCCACAGCCAAGGGTAAGCAAAATTGCAGATCCTGTGGTGAGTTTCACTCTGAACTTTTCATTTTGTTCACCCTCTTTCAAAACCAGAAGCACTGTAAGGAAAACAAGTAGGGAGAACATTCCTACCCTGTACATTGTTCACATGGCTTTTCTCAGGCAGATACTGTCAGGAATGTGATCCTGGAATAAAAGATTCTTTGGTCTGATCTAGGTGCATGTTTCTTGACTCAGAAAAGATATCATGACTGTTTTTGTTTTCTTCTTTATCCTGAGGCAGGAATACTTGAACTATGCTGATAGAACACAGAATGGTACATTTTCTGTCTTCTCCAGATTTTTTTCTCCACTGTCTGTGTGACAATAAGTTCAGTCATTCATGAACTGACAGGGCATTTTGATGGTACTTTTTTAGTATTTATCTTAGACCAGCACTCTAAGTGCAGAGTAACTTAGCAGCTGCAGTTCTGCTTTGTCTAATACTCAGTAGTCTCAAAATTGGGCACTCCATGAGTGCAGAGATGTTTCAGTCTTGGGGCATTTCCTGGTTAACCAGTGCTCTGCCTTGAATCCTCATAGCTGGGTCTGCACAGCTTTTCACCTCCAATAGCTTTTTACTTCCGTGCCCCTGGGATTTCAGATTATTCTCCCTGGCTGTGGAAATGTATACAAAGTCAGGTAATGGTCAATGGGATTTTATCTCTTTTGTGGTACAATATTACCTAGCCTTTAAAAATAAAAACTGTAAAAAAGATCAGAAAGCTTTAATGTTTTACAGTTGTTGGAATTAATAATTTATACTGATTTTGGGATAATTGCACAACCACAGAAAGGTGCAAGGGAGATCAGAATTTGGTCCCTCAGGTTTTCCTCTCCTGATGTCCTGCCGTAGCAATGCAATCTCTTACTTTTCATGATCAATCACATTGCCCTTTAAGCTGTTTTTTTTTTATTTCCAAATAAAACAAAAAGGATGGAATTCACAGAATCCTGTTTGTATGAGTTATGATACCAAATAAAAAAAATAATGTTCCTGATTCTAAATGCTTAAAAACCATCCCTTACATTAGAGACATAGCAGGACTATAAATTAAGTCATATCTGAGGGGAAAATGGCAAGATTTTTACCCAGTGATGTATTTGTTTAAGCCCTCTTTCCATTAGGGCACCTAGATCTATAACTTCATGTTACAAAATAAATGTTATTCATATATGAGTGAACATAGTGTACTGTTCCTTCTTATGGGACTTACCACTGCTAGTAGGGGACTCTTTTATTTTACTGGAAGCAGTTAAGAAAATCTCAGCAGGCCTTTGTACAATTATCGTGGCCCCTGGATTCCATCTAGTGCACTTCCAGCTTTGCTGTTGCTAGCCAGTGGGAATTTAGCAAACTACTTGGAAGGAGATCTGGTCACTGAGGCATCAAAATCTACCTTCTTCTTGCACACCAGAAGGTACGGCTGCATCCTGAAAGCTGCACTGTACCTTTTCACACAGCGATCTCATCAGGGAGAGAGTCCCAGGGTTGGGACACAGTATCCAAAAATAAATACCTTTCAGTGCTTTCATTATGGGGGCTTGTTGTCTTTCCTTCTTTTGTCTTGGCTCAGGAAATTGGGTGAGGTATCTTGCCTGTTTGGCCATGTATAGGAGAAAGGGATAATTTCAATGGATGTCCTAAGTTTATTAACTTTCCCTGCCTGCCATGAGCAAAGGCAGGGAGCAAGCTCTCAACACATCTCTTACAAGCAGATCAAACCTATGGATGTCTGTGTCAGAAATATTTGAAAGCATGATTAAATAAAGTCGTCTGAGCCAGCCACATTTAAAAAAATAAGCACTGTATTACTTCAGCTTGCTGTAAATAGTAATTTACTTTGGTTATTTCCTTTAATTACAGCGCTCCATCTTTACACAAGGTCGTACTTAGGAACAATGGGACCAGTGTCACTGTAAGGTGTATGCTATAATAGAGACATTTGTATTAGGCTTCAGGAGAAGCCTACAGCGTATCCAGCAATTCTATGGCTCTTGTGGCCACCGACCCTTCTCTGGTTTTGTTAATGTGGTTTTTCTTTTAATGTATGTGCTCATTAGGCTCTTTCTGGTTCTGCTATAAAGTTCTCTTAACATTTCAGCTATTACGCTGCAGTGTTCTTACATTAGTAATACATAATATCAGAATAAGCCAGAATTAGCATAGCCTCTCCTCTATTATATAAAATGCACAATTTTTAATGGAAATAATGCAAAGCCAAATTTTTAACCTACTAACTCTTATAAATGAGCCAATTGTTTCAAATTTTTTTTAACAAAGAAACAGGAAATCAAGTTATCTAGCAAGCCTATTTATACGCAGTAGGTAACCCTGGGTTGCAGGCAGGACTAATAAACAGAGAATGACAACCTATTTCTTTTAATGACAAGCTGACATATTTATTTTTATTATTTCAAAAAGTATTCACCAGACTCATCTGTCACGCTAAAATCCCATTCTCCCTCCCCGCAGACAGAGCTTGTAGCCTTACTGCACTTAGTTTGAGTAAAACCAGAAAAATTAACCCAGCATTTCTGCAATAAAAAAAGATATTTGATGGCCTGTAGTTTAATGCACTGGGATATAAAATATAAGATTTTTCTTGTCTGAATAAAGTTTTATGTACTAATTTTTGCAAAGCTAAATTGCAGCTACAGAAAGTGATTTTTATGCTAAAAATTAGCTTTATGATATTCTTAGGTTGAATTTCTACTTCTCCAGGAACAGGAACACCATTTCCTATAAAATCTGACTGATATTTCTACCTAAATAATACACTTCACAACTTTTAGGGCATTAAATCACACAGTTTAGAGATGATAGAGCCCCTTATAGTATTTGAAAAGTGCAATAATGAATTTCAGATATAAATTAAGTTACCATAAAATGGGCTTACTTTTCTGTGCTTAGTGTGACAATTTTCAATAGCAGGACTTTGTACAACAAAAGTGACAATTCACTTTTGCTCAAAGAAATAATCACCTTGGTTTTCCTAAATATATATATATATTTTAATTTGTCATTTGTGCAACAGGAACATGAGTATATAAAATAATTTAAACTTTCTTGAACTAGAATTTAGAGTAGCTACAGATCAAGAATTGCTTTCCAATCTTGAACATGTAACATTGTGCATGCAAATCTCACAGTGGAAAAAAATGAGTACCTGTTTTGCATGTCATTTAATGGAAAGTCTAATAATTAAGTCTTTCAAATGAAATTGTGTTAAGCCATGGGAGTGTTTAGACCACAATTATTTTTCTTTTTGCAGTCCATTTTCATTTATATTTTATTTACAGATATTGAATACATATTCTGAGGACTTAAACCCCCTCAGAAATATAATGGCAGTTTGCAATATGCAAGGAATTCAAGTCTAAGACCTAAAAAAGAAAATAGAATGAAAATGTGATATGACTTGTGGTTTTGTATATTCATGTGTATACATCTTTCTGCTATTTACAACGGCTGTTTGGTCATGGGAGATATGTTACTAAGACAGGAAATTCTACTCTTATTCAAAGAATTATGTTGGAATAACTGGAGGATTAAAATAAGGATTTCTTATAAGGTTGTCATCAATTTAAGAAAAAATTTCCATACTGTAAAAAATCCCAAACCAGACAGACCAAACCAACCCAATTACAGTAAAAAGAAACAGGAAAAATATTTTTAAGTGCTCCAAATTCCAAATGGTTTAGTTTCATTGAACAACATAACCCATGAGCCACTCAGTAAATAGATTTTTTGGTTTCATATAAATGCTGCTTACTTTGAAGATAAAGCCAAGTGACTAAACATTTCAGAATCCTGGGGATTTTATAATTCTAGAATTGCATATAAACCCTTCTGAGAGTGGATAACCAATTCTGTTAACAGAAAAGGAAATGTAACCTATCCATTTAAAAATTGTGACACCAGCATCCACTTTACTAAATGCTTGAAAACATCTTATGCCATGTCTATATTACTTTCCGGAAACTGTGCTGGGTTTGAATGTGAGCTAATATAAAGATACTGTCACAGGCTCTTGTGTGAATTCAGATTTTGTGGGAAATACAGGGGTTCTTTTCCCCAGATGCTTTCACTAAAATAAATAAATAAATAAATTCCTACTGTTTCACTCGTTCTTCGTCATGCCAAGTCCCTGAACATTGTTTTATGATACCTGCATTTTATGGAAAAAAATCAACTCAAAATGCCAACATAGTTTTTACATTATGATGGCTATACTTGAAAAGTGCCATTATTGAATCAGCTACCTATTCCTGCTCGTTCATGAATGAGTAATGCTAGAATTAACATGAGCTGTAGTGCATTATTTATTATTTCTCTGGATTTGATGCTTAGCAGAGGTGTTAAAGGTCTGATGCCTTTTAAATGTAATTCAGTTCCTTTTGTTATGTATTTTGCTGGCTAAAAGAATCCCTTTTCTTTTGTTTTTGGTGTTTCAGGATAATATTTAAAATTAGAGGACTATTGAAATTATTTCAAGTTATTAGTTAAGTAAATAGAGCAATTAGTTAAAAGCATGCAATTATTTAGTGTCTGTGAAAAGGTCCTTAAGTAAACTTGAAATCTAGGTATTTGCCTAATATCTCCACAGGTATCATGAAAATGAACACAAAATTATGCTCTTATGGTCTTTTACTGTGAATTTTGTTTCTGAAAGTTCAAGAACTAGCGAGAAAGTTTCCAGGCTGGAAGTTTGACACTGTCAAAGTAATGGGAAATTAATTCACAGTAGCATAACTGTCCGGTGATTGTTTGTTCTTGTTTAAACAAGATTCTTATTTATGTTGTTAAAGACTCAAGATTAATATTTTATGATTCATAATACATGGTATTGAAGGTTGGTGAACTAGGCGGTGAAACAGTCATTCCCTAAGAAGCATTTTCAGCACAGGCAAAACTACAAATGCTGTGCAAAAGACACTACTCCCTTGGATCTGAACAGGAGATGGATCCACACAGAAATTAAGAGTACCAGTTACAAGGTGGGAAAACACCTTGTCTGACTGTAAAAATCTAGCTATTGTGTATCAACAGCAAGTTGAACAGAAAAAGGTTCTTACAGGGCACTGTGAGAATGCTTTCTTACCTGTGGATATATCTGATTATCAGACTTATAGTTATGAGGGTTTTGGCAAGACTTGCAAATTCCTGCCATGACTTCTGTCTAATCAAAACAAGCTGTTGGCTAGTGCTATTGGCAAGCTTAGCATTTGCTGCAAGGCTTCTGAAAAAAAAAGTTTCAGTCCTTAATCACTTAAGTGAACAACTGCTTCCCCAAGGCTTCTGTCTGCAACTTGAATTGATGCATCTCTTCTGTAGAGATGCCATGTGACATGTCTGGTAACAATATTAATTTGAATTTGCAAACCATATTTTCAAGGATTTCCACAATACCTCTGAAGTTCCCTATGCATCTCTGTAACTATCTGAATTGTAGCTTTCCAGAGTCCAAAGAATAGCCTGGAATGGGGGTCGTAATCCCTAAAAGAAAACTGAAAGCAACCAAAAATACAGGTACACAGCCTTCAGTGGGCAAGAAAAGCTGTGCAGAGCTTTGAATATTTATAAGATGCCTGATGGCTGGACAGAATAACATTAAGTACCACCACATCACCCTAGTTCTCCTCAGACAGTGAGTTACCAGGTACTTTGGCTCACATCAGGTTTTCTATTATTATTAGCAAACACTCCAAACTTAAACATAAGTTGAACAATCCAGCCATTTGTGCCCATGCAAAGGCTGGTTAACCTGACTGGTTGATCAGACTACCGGGACTTGGTAGATAGCTCCTCGTGCAAACACAGTGCAGTATTCTATCTCCCTGCAGTGGATCTTGCACTGCCCAGAGCGATAGTTTGTGAAGCTGATCTGGAATTTCTCCACTTTAAATTTGCGTTTCAGGATCTGAATGTCCTCTTCCTTCTGCCATCATGTTCATATGGGAAGGCAGTGCATAAATGAACAGTTATTAAATGCACTGATGAATCCATAACAAGACTAATCTGAGCTTCTCTTCTGGAGAAGGAGACACAAGAAGGAAAAGCACATTTCATAGTCATTAAATGCCTGCTAACTTCAGACATGTGAGCTGAGCAGGAAGGATTAGGAAGGCAAAGAATGCCAACAGCCATAATTTATGTCTGGGCAGTTTCATCCCCCCTTTTATAATGGACAAAGACTTAAACCCACAGTAGCTTTATTTAACTCTTGTTTATTCTAGTGGTAATTATGAATGTAAGAAGGGACTAGACAATGAAAGATATACCTTCAGGAAGCTTGGTCTGTGTGGTTTGACTAGGATTGTGTTGCAACTTGTTTCCCTAAGGCTTCAAATACCTTTCACCTAAAACTGTAAGGTAAAGTATGAAACTGTAATGAATAAATAAATAAATTTAAACTACCTAATTAATTAAAATCCTGGAAAATTAGTATTAAAATTGCATTCCTTGCAATAATAAGTTTATTTACATGTTCTTTCTATTTCTTATTAAAACCATAAAATGCTTTAGTAGGAAAGAAATTTTGGAAACTGTACTTTCCATAGAATTATGTTGGTGTACTGAAATGATTGCACACAGCTGGAAAAAACTTTTTCTTTTTAAAATCCATGTAATTATTTTTTGTATGTGTGTATAATTTATTTTTATGAAATTCTGAAGGTGCAAAATGTTTAGAGAGGACCAAAACCCCCACTCAGACCATTCCCAGTAATACAAAACATGCCCTGATTTAAAAAAAAACCAAACTTGTAGTCAACACTCATTAAAAAACCAAACCAATAACCAACCAAAGCAGAGACTAAGCAGGAGAGGACTGAAGTCAGCATCCTAAAGCATATTTTGTGCTCTGCATCTTGTCATGATTGATGTGTTGCACTCATGTGGCATTTGACAAACATTGTTTTGCTGGTACTTAGCATGATGACAAATTAACAAATGGAATAAATGGATTACAAAGTATTTACATAGTCATTTATGGCTTTTTTCTGTCCAGTCTGGACTACTACAAAGTGATCTGAGGCTAGTTACAAAGAGATATACAAGTTTTACAAGGTGCAGCATGCAGCAGGGTGATTAATGCAGAAAGATTAATGAACATAATTTTGAATTGGTAGGTTTTGTCTTATGCTTCTTGCTCATTTTGATATTAATAGGTGCAGAAATCATGACTCTTATTTCATAAATCCTCAAAGGGCTGGCACTGAGTTGCCACAGATTGCTTTCTTGAAGCATCTTTGAAACAGCCTCTGATAAACAGGGACAAAAGAGATGATCATCCAGGACCAAACATCTGAGTAGCAGGATGAGTTAACTCAGGTGACGGTTCACTCTATCACGGCAGTGGTACTTCTGGGGCCTCCATACCCTACTGTAAATCTGGCACTGTAAATCTCAGTGGGCTATTGCTGAAGTGGCCTCAGGTTTTTTAATGACTTAGTGGGTTGTTTCCCAAGATTTTTATGGTGGGGAAATGACAGGAGGAATTTTTCACATGTGCCATCCCTCGAGACAGATGATTGCTAAGTAGTGATGCTGCACTTGTAGACAGTGACCAAAAGTGTTTGTTTCTTGGAGAGACCTCATGGGATCATGACGTTTCTGCTGAGCTACAGAGGCCTCTGCAGCACATAGATGCCCCTCACTTCATGCAAGTTCCATCAGTGCACAGTGGTAAGCTGCTGCAGCTGCACCACACTGTATTCCTGTGATACATTTCTGAAGACTTGGTTTGTCCACTGCCCATCACAGACAGAGGAGATCATGATCCTAAATATGTTCTGTGAATGCTTCCCTTTTTCAGGAGAAGTAAACAGAAATAAAATTTGTACAAAAAGGGGTTTAGGCTAATTAGTTTTTAATGCTAAGTTTTATTATTTAGATGATGTGTGGTAATTTTTTATGTGTAGTAAATGTGTACTGTAAGGTATAGAAAACATTTGGTCTTATACATTCAGCCTAGCAAGTTATCACATGTCAGCTGAGCTGTGCTAACTGCCCAATTTTGTGTTCTTTGCCTGTGGCAGCTTTATAATGGTTCAATTTAGCTGGCCCTCAGAGAAAGCACCTGCAGAGATTTGGTGCACCACAGACTGTCTCACCCCTTACAGGCATGCAAAGCTGTGAGTTTCTCAATTTGCCCACTGCTGTTTACTGCATGCTTGTACTACTTTGGGTTACAACACGTGTAATGAGGGGGATATACTGAAAGCCAGAGGCTCTCCCCAGATGTGAAGCACTGAACACCTGTAGGATGAGCTCCTCTGGTACATAATTGCCTCCCCTTGCCTTTATGACTGCTGGAGAACACATTCTCAGTGGTGGAGAAGTTGCAGATTTCTGGCGGAGGTTATAGGGGGCAGAACCAAAAGCTGGGGTGTTGTGGTGTGATTGGTGTGAGTTGCAGGGGAATGAAATCTCGCACTGCAGATTTGCAGCCCATTCTAGGAATGCTAAGAAGCACTATTTCTGAAGACGTTTTGCCACAGAAATGCACCACACCCTGTCTGGGGTGTAAAGGGGGGGAAAAAAGAAGAGGGAATGAAGTAACAGACGAGGGAGTGACAGCAATTAAAGAGTTGCAACAGACACTGGTGCCTTAGGGGGCATGGGTGGCATGAGCAGATCTGAGGAAGGATATTTAAAGGACGTGTGGTAAGCTGTATGTAAGAGCTGTCATTTTTAGCTTAAACTAGCAGCTAAAAGTGTATTATGCTGAATGAAACTCAATGACCAATCCACTCCAAGGCACTTGTATGCATTAAAATTCAACAAGAAAAAGAAACACAGTGTAGAGTGATAAAATAACACTAACAGTAAGAGTACGGTGCTTTTCAATCACATTACATGTGAAATCTGTGCCTGAGAGCCAGCTCTGGTAGCCACAAAGTACAAAATAGTAAAGGAAATCGGTGTGACCTCTTTATGTTACAAGAAAATATTTGGTAGAAAATACAAAATAGACATTGACAAATAGAGCCAGCTACAGAAGTAATTAAAGAAAATTTGGTTCAAACAAGAGTAGAAACATAAAACTAGTATTTAGAGATGCTGGGGATTTCATAACTGTACCATCACGAAAAGAGTCGTATACTTCAGAATCGGCTCCTTCAGAAAGCAGAATTCATCAATCCTCTAAAATAAACTGAATGTACTTCTATACTAACTAATGTATGATCTATGTGAGACTTGTATAAATTAATGTGTTCCTCCTACAATTCAGTTTTGTGGTGACATACATAGGAGTTATATTTTCATATAAAGCACTATTTGGAAATGGAAGTGTCAAATAAATTTACATATTAAATTCTACTTTTGAAATGTGAAACTTAATAAAACATCTGATCTGAAGAGTTAAGGAGCATTCAGAAGAATACCACCCCTGTCTATCAGCAGAACATTTAGGACATTGTTTCTTGCACAGTTGTTTTTTACATGCCAGATTTCATCTGGAAAGTCATACATTGTGTAGGAAAGAGAGATGATGTGCGAGAAAAAAAAGACCACACAGGGCAGAATCTTACTTGGTATGTCTAGGATGAGGAAAGTGAGTATCTAGTCCTATCACCACTCTTCTGTCATAGGCTGACATGACTAACACTCCCTATGCAATGTATAGTTCTGGATGCTTGCTGAGATGATCCAGCTATGCTGTATTGAAGTAATGCATGTGGAGTTCCAACCTTCCATAGCACTGAGCAGGGATCTGGTCATATTTCCAGATCTGGGAGTAGTATATCCATGCAAACTGAAAAGTGACAGGATTTAGTCCAGATGCAGAACTACACTAAGGCTATGCTGCTGTCAGTGCCCAAGCTAGACCATGCCTGGTGCCTATTGAGCTTAGCCATATCCCCAGTGACCCTTTGCGTTCAATACAGGTACTTCACTTGATTATCTCAATTAAGCATGAGTAGAGAGAGCAAAGAAACATTATGTTCAGTTGGAAGTACAATAAAAGGAATAAAAGCTGTGACATCTTCAAGAGCTTAGCTCTGTAGGTCTCAGGATAGTCTTGTTTGCAGAAGATGATGGACTTAGGAGAGGAGGGGTTTTTGCATGACTTCTGAGTTTCTTGCAGCAGTTGAAAAGTTACCTTGACCATGCTGGAGTAATTAATTTGACTTGGCATTTCTGTGTGTAGTTAACTACAGATTTATGCATGGTAAAGCTCACTACTGTCCAAATGTACCTGCAGGGCCCTCAGTAAAAACCTTTGAAGTCATTATCAGTCTGAAGTGAATCATGCCCTTAAACAAATATTTCTGGGAAGCCCACTGTGCATATGGAGAAATTTTTTCTTGCTAAGCTGACATTTTGAAATTACATAATTTTTTGGCTTCAGGCCTTAAAGGAAATGGGAAAACTTCCTTTTCATATATTATTTTTTAATGATGCAAAAAATATGTTTAAGCTTCTTTTTATTTTAAAGTGACTGTGTATTTTTTTCAGAGTTTTCTAAAGAGCCCAGGCTTAGACCAAAAAATATCATGAGCCCATTGATGGAAGAGAAAGGATCAGAAATTACTGGCCTGAAAAGTTTTTGAAAGTTTAAAGTTTGCAAAGCAGGGAATAAATGGAAACGCTTTTGCAACCACAAGAACTGTTTTGCACTGTGTGCCAGTCTGTGGGTGTTTGCGTGTGTCAGAGCTCGTCAGGTAATCAGGATTACATTTTCCATCCGTGCTTATGAATCACTCAGAAACTGATCCAGATTTCTGCTGTTGCTTTGTTATTTGTAAGCATAAACTGAATAATCGGGGCGATTAACTTTCAGACTATAGAATGTCCATAAATTTATTGCTGCAGTGTGTCACCACTGTCTGTTCACATAAGGTGCTTGAGTAAAAATTTTACAGTGTAACCTTTCAGCTTTCTTTTTGGAGAACTAAACCTTTGAGGAAATTTGAGCAACAAATACCAAATTGTCAGAATTTAACCACAGTTAAAGGATCTGATTTTCAAATTCTGTTTTGAGCCTTCACTTAATGGGAAGCAAATGTTTTATGCTTTCTGTAATGTAGGCAAAGTTTTGCTCATTTGAGTTGTGCTACCGAAGCAAAAGAATCGCTTCTAGGAACCACTCCCCATCAGTTTACCAAGGACGCTTGTTTTTGTGCATTTCAGTTAATAACTTATCTTGGGTGTGAATTCATAATATCTGAAAAAAATGCCCAAACTATACGCATGTGTGCTTCTTGTTATTTTGTTATAACAAATTGTTGCTAGTCCAATAATGCTGTGAAGCAAATGGCAGCATTAAAATACTTGGGGGATAGATACTAAAGGACCTTTGAAGGAGGTTAGTTCTTGCATGCCCAGCCTTTATGTATTGTTAACACCTGGGTGATGCCTGAGGCATGCCAGCCAATAATTATATACCTTCATATTTCTTTCCTGACATTCTGTCATCATTAGTTTTAACTGTAGGTTTAAAAGATATTCTTCATGACTTTCCTTTTCCCCTGTACCAAATTTTACAACATCTTCAGCAAAATCATAGTTATTTCACCAGCAGATTACATAATGGGGTTCATTACAAGCATTTTGCATACAAAAAAACTGTAATGCTGTGCTGGATGTTCTGAACTACTTAAGCAACATCTGAAGGACAGACTGTTTGAGCAAACACATTGCAAAAAGTCCTTTGCAATTAAAATATTTTTAATTAAGTTCCTAATAACTTCATTTTGATCTTCATTTAAACTCATGGTTTGCACCTCAGAGAAAGAAAACGGCATAGAATTTACTTGTGATTCATGAACAGTCACTCCAGCAGTGGGCTTTCTGTGAGAAGCAAGAAGCCATCAAACACCCACGCATCAGTAACTCATGAAAGTTGATTTGGAAGAAGAGGAGTTCAGTTCTTTATATGAATTTGTAGGGTTGAAAGACAGAAGGAATGAGTAGGTCATCTGGTCTGATCTCTTGTATAATATGAGCATCTACTTCTGTAATGAGATTAATAATTTGCTATTAATTAGTGCATATGTTACATCTGGCTTATGTACCTCTTACAGAAAAGCTTTCACTCTCTATGTGAAGGAATGAAAATGTGGGCAGACTACATGTCCATTGGTCCTTGCTGCAGGGATTAATCATTCTTGCAGTTAACAATTAGAGCATTTCCCCTTCTAAATTTTCTTGTGCTTAGCTTTTATCTGCTGGGTGTTCTGTTTTGGTTTTGGTGTGTGTTGTTTTTGTTTTGTTTGTTTTTGTTTGTTTGTTGGGTTTTTTGTTTTGCTATGCCTTTCGTGATTTATTAAAATTCTTTTTATAGTCACTGGGGTTTTTTTGCCATGTAGGTATTTTATATGTTGCAAGCAGACCATCTCTCACTATTGCTTCTTAAAAAGCTGAGCAGAGTCCTTATTCCACCTATGCAAGGCATTTTATTTGAGCAGTCAGATAATTGGTGTGCACCTGCAACATATTTCTTGAAATAAGAACACCAAAGCTGGATGAAGTATTCAAGTATTAGTTTCACCAATGCCATAAGGTGTAGCTGAATCACCTTGGCTTTGGCCCATTTACTGCTATTTGTGTATCTGTGGATCACAGATGACTCTTTTGCTGGGTCACTATACTGGAAACTTACTTTCACACATCTGTTTACCTAGATGTCATTAATTCTTAACTTTTTTTTTTCTCCTCACAGATGCAATTTCGTAGCATATGGTTATGGTCAATGTTCTTTTTTTCACCTTACATGTACGACTTTCTTAGAATCATAGAATTGTTTGGATGGAAAGGACTTTTAAATGTCATCTAGTCCAACCTGCCTGCAACAAGCAGGGACCTCTTCAACTAGATCAGGTTGCTCAGAGCCTCATCCAATCTGTCCTTGAATGTTCCCAGGTATGGGATGTCTCTTTGGGCGACCTGTTCCAATGTTTTACCACTGTCATTATAAAAAATTTCTTTCTTATTACAGTCTAAATGGAATCTCTTTTAGTTTAAAACCATTACCCCTTGTGTTTTGCAACAGGCCTTGCTCAAAATTTTGTGCCCATCTTTCTTGTAGGCACCTTTAGATACTGGGAGGCTGCTAAAATGTCTCCCTGAAGCCTTCCCTTTTCCAGGCTGAACAGCCTCAACATTCTCAGCTTGTCTTCATAGGAGAGATTCTCCAGCCCTCTGATCATCTTCATGGCCTCCTCTGGACCCACTCTAACAGATCAGTGGCTTTCCTCTGTCAAGGACCCCAGATCTGGATGCAGTAAAGCTGGGGCAGAATAGAAGGGCAGAATCATCTTTGACCTGCTGGCCACTCCTCCTTTGATGCAGCCCCGGATGAGGTTGGCTTTCTGGGCTGCAAGGGCACATTGTTGGCTCATGTCCAGCTTTTAATCCACCAGTACCCCCAAGTTCTCTGCAAGGCTTTTCTTAATTTTCTCAATCTCCCAGCCTGTACTGATAATAGATGATTGCATAACGGGTTTAGAGTTTGGCAGGGTATCTGGTCTGCCCTCCTCTCAATTTCATTTGCTATTCAGCTATGATCAGTGACAGCTACAGACCTGGTTAAAATGTTAACTAACATTAGGCTAAATATGCACCCCACTAGAAATACCTGCTGCTGGAGATAATTCCCAAAGTTTTGAAACCAGTCTGTGATCCATTATCCTCAAATAGTCAAATCATATTTCTGACAAGATGTACTTTCTAATATACTCTGATGACTGGTGGTAGTATTAAAATATCTTTTAATTCTTTGTGATGTAAATCCTACATGACTTTTTCATTAATCTATCCTGGATTAATACCACAATCACTGGTCTTAAGTTATGCAGGTCATCTGCTTGCCCTTCTGTTGGTAGCTTTCACAAAATTAATGCTCTCTAAGCATCTGAAGTCTTTCTGCAATTGCAAGCTGTTCTGGAGATTAGCATCAGCCAGCAAGGCCTTTCAGCTAATTCTTATGGAATTCCTGGCTGAAAATTTTCTGAATGTGTTTTTAAGATACCCATCTCTTGTGGATATTGTTCAACATCCTTCTGAATTATTTACAGACTGCAAAGTGCCACAATGCCCTGCAGTCTCATGCATCATCCTTTTTATTGTCTCAGCAGCAACATTTCTTGGTGACAAGGCTTTTACTCTGGTCTAGGTATAAGACCTGGCAATTGTAGTGAACACTGCTCATTTCTTTCCATCATGATTCATAAATACTATGGGAACAGTCTGTTCCTTGACTTGCAGCTATAATTGTCACTGAATTCAGCAGAACCTGTGGCAAATGCAGTAAAGGAGTTGCAGAGCAAAATAACATCCTCGGGTGGTTAAATTGGCCAAATGTGGAGATCTCTCATTCTCTACAAACCTTACCTTGTTCTGATGGGACTGGCAACTATAGTCTGAACACAACAGCCAAATCCTAAACATGTAGTTTGTGAATGACTGTATGTTTTGGACATCACAAGATGTGTGTTGTGTATTAAACTAGATCTACTATTATCAAGGTCTTTCAGAATGCTAGTCATGCACTGGTTGGTCTTAATACTATTCTAACACAGTCAAATACACTTCCTAAAGTTAGAGCTTTGCATGATTTCTATTGAAAAAGAACAGACAGTCTCAGTAGTTATTGCTGAAAATGGTCCATAGAATGTTTAGGAGTGAACAAATCAGTACAAATCTATAATAACGTATTTTCTAGTACTGTTTGTGATGGTTTTCTAATTTCTTTGTAAGTCTAGAAATATGCAGGTTTTTAAAATGTGAAATGCCTGACTATTATATACATACATTCTTGAAATATACGAGTAGCAGTTAAATTGGTGTATGTTGAATAAATGAATCAACTAAAACGATAAGAACTAACATTTATCTAGTTACTATTTTCAATGCATCATAAGTTCAAGGCATAAAAAGGATAACTTAGGTGGAAAGACACTTCTTAAAAATAGAAAAAGTTATGAGGAAAACCCATGCAATTAAATGAAAACTGTAGAATAAATAATATAGAAAAAGGTACTTTTCAAAGAAAGGCTATGCTTTTTGGCTCTGATTTAAAGAGCATTGACTCATCCAGGTTATGAAAAATATTGCTTCAAAGCATCTTGTAATAGCAGAGAAACATACCTACTGGTAACCACAAATGTACACAAATACAAACAAACATATATTTCCCCCCAGTGTAGAGTAACAAACAATAGCAACCTTAAACATTACTTCAGTGCACTGCCTGGAAAATATTTTGTCCAAGATGTGCTGAAGTTGGCAAGACAACTTTATACGGATTATCCCCTGTTCTGCCATGTTTTATGAAAAAAACACAGGAAATTGTATTCATGTATCTTCTTTATGTCAGTGCTCAGGGAGAAAAGACTTAACTTGCAGTTTGAAAACCTCAGAAATGCAGAATCAAATGACATTCTATTACCCATTCCATATACTTTCCGTTCTGAGCAGCCTACATTAGAAACAGCATGTAGTGGCAAATATTGGCTTATTATTTTTTTTAGTAAGACTTCAGAAAGTTTTTCTGCAATTACTTTATGAAGCAGGGCAATTAATAAAGTAACTACTAATATGGTACCTCTTGTATTAAAAGTAATTTATATATGGTTTAGTTAGTTTGCACCCAAAATAAAACCATCCAGTATTGGTACCAGTACCTAGTATCTAGATATGTAAACAAGAGATGTTCACAAATTGTTAGGCAGAAAATAAAATTTGCTTAAGAACACTATGTTTCATAATCAAAAAAAGAACTCAATATTATAAAAGAGAGTACAATATACATGGGGAGAGAAAATTAAAAAGTAAAATAAGCAATCAATGTGAATATGGATAACAGAAAATATAAATAAGAAAATTACAAACTCTTGTTATCACTGCAGTGAGGATGAAAATGTTATACTGGGTCTGAAAAAGAGTAACAGCCAGGGATCAAACCGATCATCCTGGTGGTGATATGCTGAACCTTGTGCACATGGAGTCAAAGGACAGAGCTGGAGTTGCTAGAAATCCTGTTAGTGGACATCGATTTCCCTGAAAATATTTGAGTTCTCTTTTTTTCTGAAGACAGAACAAGTCCAATTGATAAAAGCAACTGCACTGATGTAGCACAATATTTTCAGTAAGAACTGTTACAAAGAGACTGTGACCATGTATTCCTCCACATTAAAAGTTTGCCTTTTGTTATATATGTATGGAAGCTATTGACTGCAGGTTGATTCTGTGGCTCTGTGTGGCCCACGCAATTCAAACAATTTTTCTGGAGGAAATTTACTAAGAAAAACATATGAGAGATATATATATATAAGTCATAGATGATACTGAGACTTGTGGCTTGGTAGATAACTCAGTTTGAGCTGGATAATTTGGTTAACTTTAGAGCAAATAAGTACAGTAATGTAATTAAATATAAGCAGAAACAAATTAGAACCACAAATATGAGTATGTATGCCCAAGGCTGCTTCCTCCCCCTGAAGAGGTCTTTGTGATATACCTGTAACTAGTGACTACCTCTTTATGCAGGTGGGTAAACAAGAAAATAAGTGCTGTGACAGTCTCAAAGAGAAACAGCCATCTTTTTTTTTGCCATTACATACATAAAATTATCAAAAATGTACCCTCTTCTAAATAGCATAATCTACCAGATTTGAGTGTATCACTCACATCACCTTTTTCCACCACAAACTGTGCTATAGCTCAAGTCATACAAGTTGTCACAGACATCTTAGGCATCACAGAATATTCTGGGTTAGAAGGGACCCACAATGATCAAGTCCAGCACTTCAGCGAATGGCTTATACTGGGATTGAACTGACAACCTTGGCATTACTCGCATCATGTTCTAACCAACAGTATATGCCATCCACTTTGTTTTTGTTGTTGAGAATTGTGTAAGATCCAAAGTAATATCCATGTTTAACTGCAGGCAAACCATTTTCAGAGAATAAACACAGAATTACAGGTGCCCAACCTTGCACTGGCCAGAGTGTAGGAAAACTCTGCCTTTTCTCAATGAATCTGTCCAGGGGCACTAAATATCATCCTGGCTCTACAGACAGGTTTTATCAGAGAACAAAATTGCTTAGCTAGAATAAGATAATTCTTTGTATAGGGAGATCATGGATCTTTCAGGTAACTCATATTAAACAAGCGCTGGAAAAAAAATAAATCTCTGAATTCCTCTTTCCTGCCCATTGTATTCTTACAGTGCAAGGTTTCCCCTCCCATTGGCCTTTTAGACCAGAAACAGTCAATAGCCCTTAGTTTGTGCAAACCCTTTGCTTAGGAAAGTCTTTTTCTTTCCATTATGCTGGAGAGATGTCTGCTTCCTTCTGCACACAGGCTCCCTCCTTGTGTCAAATCCTTTCTCCTTCTGCAGACTTCCATGTCATGTCCCCCCCTCCTGCTTGTGTTCCTAGAAGCATTTCATGCTGGCTGTATCCAGGAAAGGTGCAGTTCTCCTCCCTCCAGAGGGTGCCCAGAGTACAAGAACCAGGACAAATTGTTTCTTTTCCTCCTGAAAGCTCTCTTTAATAAAGCATAGTAAATGGTACTCACAAAATAAACAGAATACAAACTTAGTAAATACTTGCACTATTGCTCTCAGTCAGGCTGAGAACCTCTAATAAAATGATTCCTGGAATAATTCATCATTTGGGACTCTTTGTTGCAACAGGAAAGCGACCCTGCTCTTGCACTGCATATATTATACATAAAATATACTTAATAAACTTTAGTTCCACTCAGCAGGACATGCTGCATCCTGACTGTTTCAGAAGAAAAGATATTCTAAAGAGACTGCAGTTGCAAATTTTTCTGACATTAAACCAAAAAGGAAGTGAGGTGAAAAGTGAAAGTGCTAAGCACAATCAATCAAATAAAAAAATGAGAAAATAAGTGTTGTAACTGAGCATAAAAAGAAAAAACAAATAAAAAAGATGCTGCACTATATAGATACAGGAAAATATGCAGCCACTGTTTTAAAAGTGTTTGGTATTCTTACTGGCTGAGAGAGTTGGGCCTGTTCAGTCTGGAGAAAAGAAGGTTCCAAGGAGACTTTAGAACACCTTCTAGTACCTAAAGGGGGCCTACATGAAGGCTGGAGAGGGACTTTTCATAAGGACTTTTCATAAGTGGTAGCTCAAAGGGGAATGACCTTAAGCTGAAGGAGGGTAGGTTTAGATTATATATTAGAAAGAAATTCTTTGCTATAAGGGTGGTGAGGCACTGGAACAAGCTGCCCAGAGAAGTTGTGGCTGCCCTTTTACCGGAGACGTTCAAAACCAAGCTGGATGGGTGTCTGAGTAACCTAGTCCAGTGGAAGATGTCTCTGCCCACAGCAGGATGGTCGGAACTAGATGACCTTTTAGGTCCCTTCCAATCCAAACTATTCTATGATTCTATGAATTGTTTTCCACATTGCATAGAGCATCTTATAAATGCATTTTCATTTTCTTGATATTCTAAAACTTGTGTTGAATATCAGAAACACAATATAGAGTATTTGCAAAAAATAAGATTTACCATTCATGAAATTTATAATTGCCTTTCTTGGAAATATAAAGTTACATGACAAAGGTAAATCTGTAGGGTCTCTTTAGAGTGTTTATACAAACCAACTCCAAAATTGTGCACTTCTTTGATGCTATGAGTAGGTCCTAAGGATACTGACCATTCTTATGGTAGGAATTACTGCTTTCTGCTGTGCACAGTCTGGTGTTCTGCAGACTAGGGATGATGCCTTTAGATGTCATCCTTCTGCTAGTCATTGCACTGGTTGTCAAAGGCTCATTACAGGTCATGCCTGCACAGCAGCTTTAAGAGGAGAAGACCTTGCAACTTCTACTTCTTCCTTCATATAATTTAGGATTATTGCCCTGTATTTCTATTTTGCTCTTCTGTGATTTATAATCTCCTACAAGTTTCTTTTCCTATGTGAAATAGTTGCTACTGCTTCTTTTCAGGACAGCAAAGGCTTGATAATTCAAATATTAATTAACACTTTTCTGAGATTCATGATATTGGCAGTTCTATTGCTCACATTTACAGCTGATAAAAGAGTGGGATAGATTTTTACATTCTCCATGGCCATACAAGATGTGAACTTTGCATGTAGTAATCAAATATTAAACATATTTTTACCTTTAATTTGCACACACACTACATTGAGTTTTAAAAATAATTGTATTAAGGTATGGAAAACATTATTTATTCATTTTTATTTTGGCATGTTTCTGAGCTGTGAAATAAAAAGTAGAAATCTCATTTGTGACATGAACTTAATAAGCTATTTCTCAGCATGGCTTTTAAACTAGTTGGCAAAAGGAAAAAAGAAATCAAAATTATCTGATTATTCATAAAGTATGGATTTAATACATTACACATTAAATATTCTTCTAGGATTGATAGAATGCCTTGAATAATAAATACTTCTAATTGTAAATAATATATTTTATTTCTGAAACCTCTGAACCTCTTATACCTCAAATTTAATTTGATCAGGTCTAAAATGGCTCAGCTGGAATTTCTCTTTAAGTATTGTAAGGTTGATGTGTTTTCTGGGATAACTGAGAGTGAGCATGGCCTCTCTGGGTACACAAAGAGAAGTTGCTCTTTGGTTTGCATCCCTGCAGGGAATGAATAGCCCAGAGCCTTCCCACAACTGCTACTAGTCTTGTGGGAGGGTGTTGCAGCTCTGTGAAGGTCATTCTTCTCTTTGGACACAAGCACATGTTGCTAGAGACTAAATAAATTGCAGAATGGTCCCTAACTTTGCCCATACACAGTGGGCACTCACAGAGGTGTCCTTGTTCACCTCAGTGTAAAAAGTCACTGGAAAACCTAGTAGTCCTCACCAGTGGGAGATGGGTATTTCTCCATGTAAGTGACAGTTTATTTTAACCTATCACATGGCCTGACTTAAGTGTAGTCAGATGTTGTGGTATGACAGCTCTGACATTTACCCCCTTCATGGGCAAAGGAGGGGAATGTCAGACACATGGATGCCAGACTCTGACAGGAAGCAAGCTGGTGACAGACTGGATAGAGTCTGTGGATGCTGTCACTTCTAATCACAGGGAAATGGAAGGTCAGCCTGGGCAGCTCCACCTCATAGTCAGCCCAAAGCCAGGAGCTCCTTCCTGTCCATCTGACCATGGTGGTGGAAAGCCACCTTGCACTACACGTAGCATGTTTGTACTCATTCTGAAGAGAACAGTGGTTTGCCAAAACATCCTGCTTGCTACAACAACCTGTATAGTCACTGGAGGAGCAGTGGGAAGTGGAGTGGGTATTAAATTTACATAGAAAGGTTAAAAAATATCTTTTGGGTTCCCTAAATGTTGTTGGGGAGTACAAAGGCTCTAGAAGTAATAAAGATTACTTATGGCAAAGGAGTGCGGTCTCAGAGTAGGAAAATTAACAGATAAGAATATGATTAGTTTTTACTGAGGGCCACTGAAAATTTAATGCAAAGCAAAATCTCTGAAACTTTCAGCTGTTTTCATGATGTTGACTTAGTTCACAGCCTGCACATTAAAAACAGACACTAAATAATGCCTGTGTCCTGATCTTCACAGTGCTTTTGGTGAATGTTGCAGATAAGGCATCAGCAAAAGGAGAAACTTAAAAAAATCCATTTGAAGTTTTGAATTTTAAATAACGGGAGCCATGAATCAGCCCTTAGCATTAACCTACCTTTGTTATTTAATATAGGTGTTAGTTGTTTAAAAAATTATGAGAAACCATTTTATTTCTAGAGACACTATGTGAGTCTGAAGGCATATTTTGTGACTATCACTCTCTTTTGTCAATTACTGTTTCAGATAGTGAGGTCTACTTAGAAATAGCAAATGGGCTTCATTATCTTCCTAAAAGTAATGAAAAAAAATAATAACCAGTGTTCTTGGAATTATCCTGGTACAATTAAAAAAAAAGCCAAGAAAATCTCCTTATCATTCTGAAAACTTGTTCTCCTTTTTGATACATGGCATATTAGTGAGCAAAATTTTTAACTAGCATCTTACAAAATCTTTTAAACTGTTTTTCTTCTTCTTGCTAACGTCAAATGGCATATGTACAATATCTGCAAATACTCACGATTCTCAAATAAGTAGAAAATTATCACACCAACACTTAATCTTTCAGTATTTTCTCTGGGTGCTGGTCATGTTTGAAGGGGAGGAAGGAGGCCTATCATTCTATCTTATTAACCCTTATGGCTACATTCAGTGTAATAATTTATTTCAGATTTAAATGTAAAGACTTTAGATACAGTCTTGTATAATTTGAATTGTTGTGGGAAAAATAAGCAAGGATGGCATCAATGAGGCAAATTTTGGGTTAGGAAAATAATACTGTGCTTCAAGGAGTATTGAAATATGTTTAGATTTCATTGTAAAAACTGAAAACCTATTGTTAATCTCGCTGAGCAAGACTGAGCTATTCTAAGCAAACACTGAACAAAGTTTTCCTGTGTTGAATGAGGTAGGAGTTTTCAACTTTTCTTTTTCTAAAATCCAGATTTTAAAAAAAAAACAAAAAACATTATGGTTGATATATATTTGTTTCAGCAAAGGTTTTTTCAAGGCTTGGCTAGAGTTTCATATGAAAAGAAGAAGAGGAGAAAAGATTCAAGCTATGGAATAATACAGGTGAGAAAGTGTACCTGGAAATTGGGCAAGAATAATAAAATTATATGGTTTTATCCTGGGATAAAATACGACAGATGGTGCAATACCACTCACTTAAACTGAAGCTGTATCTGCAGTTGAAATAAAAATAAGTCCAATTAAATGAAATAGAAAAAGTAGTGCAGCTGATTTGCGAACTACTTTTGGAATAGTGTCTATTCACAAGATATTTACAAACTAGAAATAATTTGCATACTTTGAAGAAATTGATATTCCACTGTTAAACAAAATTAGGTGAAAAATCAGATCACAGTGCATACTGTAAATCTTGAAGCACTCAGTTTTTGACTCCAACTCATTTATTTATGTAAAAAACCCACTAACCTGGAAAGGAGAAAGATGGGAATGTAAAGATGTTTCTGTTCTCTGCTCCTTTGTCAGTGACCCTGGCCAGCAACCAGCAGGCATCCTCTGTACCCGCAAGTGCTTTCAGGTTCCTACTCTATTAAAAGGACTTCTTCAAAGCTTCTAATGTCCCACATTTAATTTTTACATAAAGAAACCTTAGAGTGGGAAGTGAAATAACCATAAAGACATGCACTGATGCGGGAAAGGATTGGCAAACGTAAATATGGGTGTTAGGAAAGAGGTTTGACAAGTGGAAAGAGGAAGAAAATGGTGAAATAATAACATACAGTTAGAAAAGGCATACAACAGTTAGGTTTTTTATTTTTTTTGCTTGTTTCTTGTTTGCTTGATTTTTGGCATCTCCTGTACTTTCTTGCCTCATTGTAGAATGGCTTAATTAAAAAAAGTTGTCATATGTTGTCTAAAGTATACACATGCACACACAGATGCATGGAGAAATAGATATATTGGAAAAGTTATTTTACTTAAAATCGAGTTACAGAAACATGCTGTAATAGTAATGACACCTGTCTCTGACACACTGTGCAGTGGTCATCTTATTTGTGGGCATTGAAGTCATACAGCCACTAGCTTCACTAGGCCATTGTCCCTGGGCTGCGGTACAGCAGTTCACTCCAGTGCCACTTATTTCTTTGCCTGTAAGCACAGGAGATAAAAGACTAACCTTAAGATGATAGTGCAAGTCAATAGTAAGGTCCTGAATGAAGTGGGGGACGCAGTGCTTACAGTCCCTGCTGGACAGCAGTCAATATCAGACATCACACTTAAACTGTCACAATTTGACCTGACAATCCTTTTTCAGAAGGACCAGAAATAGAGCTAGCCAAGTTACCTTGCATTTCTGAAGAAGGTCATGGACAGGTCGCCGGTGGATGGAAGTGTGTATTACAGATGTCTAGTATGAGTACGAGCATGAACATTTCTAGCCTGCATAAACATAAATGTTAAGATGCATAAGGGATTGTTACTGTCTAGCTGGAACAGGAAAGTTAAAAGATCTTTATAAGGAACAAAGAGAGATGTTTGGTCTGTTCATGTGAAAAAAGAAATTACTGGAAGAAAAAAACTGGAGACTTATATAGTCAGCAATATATGTTCTAAAAATGCAATTTCCGGATTAATAACAAAGACACTGTTCTAGTTCACTAGTTCCTTTAGGACGTGCGCTTTTGACCCATGCAACATATTGTGCCCCATGGCTCTTAGCTGAACTGTGTCTTAACTGTGCCTATTTTTTTAAAAATGTGTGATGTCTATTAAAACTATCTGGTGCTTGTACCAGGACCCCAGTGGAAATGAAAGAGATGTCTCAGTGGACTGTCCATTGGTTAAATATTAAAGGATCAAACTTTCATATTTAAGTGTGTATGTAGTATATTATATAAAACAAATTCCCATCTGAATATTTTAAGTTTTTTCTTTAATCTCAGGGAAGCCAATGTATCCATGCCTTAACTCTAATTAACCAGATAAAACAGTATTTCAAGGATATATCTCCTGTGAAAAGAGTCAGGTTTTTCTGTGATTATATATATCTTTGCTCCAAGGCACTTATTAATTTGCTTAAAAGTCCATGCATCATTTCACAGATTGTTTTAGCGCTTGTCAGCTTATCAGTCCACGTCTGAGTAAGGCATACTTGAAAAAAAATGAAGTGAAAGATTAAGTATTCCAGCATGCTCTACACTATGAATATAACTGTCTTTCTTTTATAAATGAATTTCCATAAAAATGGAGCAACAGAGATGGGTGAGAGGTGATGGAGCACAGTGAAAAATTGTGGGCCTGACAAATGCAGCTGGGGAGGGATTCAGAGGTAGCAGCAGGTTAGATACAGCTGGAAATCTTTTATCCCCCTGCAGCTGCAGCACTACTTGGCTCCACTATTTCATGTCTCATGCATCAGGGGAAAGGAAAAGCAAGTGCTCTGCAAGGCAAGGGGTAGTGGGGGCTGAGGGCTGATGCCCTGCCCTACCCTACCAAGGGGGTTAGACCCACCCAATGATGGCAACCCACAGTCCCCAACCCCCAACAGGCCCATCGTGGGGGGGCACGTGCACACTGTAAGCAAGAGTGTCCTGCTCTTGAAGTATCATAGTAGGCTGGAAACAGAAAACAGGTTCTCCAGGTTAGTGAAACTCAGGGCCAGGTCCCTAAAGGTATTTCTTCAGCATCCCTATACACACACCCACACCCACATCCACACCCACCACTGACATGCTCAAAATCTCTGCCAAGCTACCACTGGACAGGATGAGTGTTTAAATCCTGTAGCTGGTTGACCATTGACCACACACTATGCAGCCTAAATGCTGATGTCAGTCTGAGAGTTACCAGAGCCGAGATCCTGGCCTCAGCCTGCAACAAGGTTTTAGATGAGGTCTAAGTCAAGGGCTTGAGTGCCACCTTCCTACATGTCAAGTGAGGTCTCTAATCATGGGCTGTCTCCTCTCTTGAAATCTACATGTAATATAGACAGTGGAAGGGCCTCAACAGGAGACCTGGCTAGTCCACAATAAATACTGCAGCTGTGGAGAGATATGAAATGACTCTGGGCAAGCTGGCCCTAAAAGCAACATACCTGCATCAGATCACCCAGGTGAACTAGCTCTGGTAAGGCAGTTCAAGTCCATGATCATTGTAGGTCCCTTTCAACTGAAACTATTCCTTTTCTTTCCCTTTTCTATTGCTTTTTCCTTTTCTTTTTCCTCTCCTTTTCCATTCTCTTTCTTTTCTTATCATTTGCTTAGGAGTCAGACTGGGCATATGTCAGCCATTGTCACATAGTTATAGCCATCAACGAACCCTTGCACACCAAAATAACCAGAATGTAGGTGGAGATGAATAGTATTTAGGTCACTTTGAGTCTATGCAGAGGCAGTTGGCAATGTCTAGTCCCACTTCTCTGCTCTTCAGATATGGCTGATTTAGGCAGATCCTTGCTCTACTGATTTCTGATTTTAATTTTTTTAGTAAAAAAATAAAATCACTCTCACCATTCTTTGTCTGGGAAGTTGTATTTGGGTTGAGAAATCCATGAGGTCACAGGGGGAAAAAAAGTTACCTTTGTAACATTTAAGTACCTTTGAGGATCTGGGCCCAAAGGCTTAATCCTATACCATCAAAGTCAATAGGAGCTTCCTGAAGTTAGAATGGGAAATTGAGGTAAAAATGCGAATATGTTCTTTTATCATTTCTTTCTTACAGTTTCTATTGATAAAAAGCCTTGGAGTAGCAATTCTTCTTTGATGCTTCTGCTGTAAAATCAGAGTTCAAAGGGGCTGGTTTGGATTTGTACAATAGTCTGACATCTTATCCCTTTTCTTCAGCTACACAATCATATAAGCAAATTAGGCAATAGAATGATTTAAAAAGGAATGCTATGAAAATGTTATTAATTTTACTGGTTGCTTGGCTTACTAGAGAAACTTACCTGAGGAATCAGAATTTGCCAGTTTGAATGAAGAAGTAGAGGAAGCGGTTATATTACGCAAGTAGACGAATGGAGAGGCAGAAAATACAAAGAAGGAAGCAGGAAGGAAGAAATGCAATGTAAGAACAGCTCATATTGCTTAAGAAGAAGAATTTTGACCTGAAAAAGTCAGGATGAATCTTTATGATTTTTCCTAACATAAATGAAATATCCACAAATAATCTAAACTCATGATACTTCTTTTGGTTACAATTAAATGAAGCAGACTGAAGCTATTCATTTGGTGTACTACCTTTTCTCTGTACCTCTCTGAATGGCCAAATGATTCAGCAGAAGGTTCAGAAAGTATTGTCATGGAAAATTATGAAATAATCTGCTGTTAGGAAGGTTTCATCTTGGTCAGACTCTGGTAGATTAGACAATAACATGAAATCTGTCGAATGTAATTGGATGTTCACACTCCATGCAGAAATCGCTGTATTTCTCTGTATTGGTCTAAGCTCTTGGTGCCAATGTTGTTTCATTCCAAGGTAAATTGCGTGTGAAATATTTTCTGCACAAGAAAATATTTTTATCGGTTTTAAAAATTGTTATCTCTCAGTTTTATGGCAGTTCTGTTTACTCTTATGTCATGTTAACACCAAATTTGCCCACTTAACTACAGTTGACTTACTCTGCTGAGGGAGGGATCAGAGAGTGGTGACATTGAAACTCATCATTTGTTGACTAAATTTGTCTGCAAGCAGCTGTACCCCAAAGACATTTTGGTTAAACTTTTTGGCAGGCTTTCCTACTCTATTTTTTTTTTAAATACTATTTTGAGAGGAATATTTTTTTTGCCATATGTCTGGACAGAAGAAATGCTGAATTCCAGATCTGAAAAAAATTGTTTCTCTCTGAAGGAGCAGATAGACTGGAGAGAAAGATGGAGCTGGATAGGTAATGGAAGAAAAACTTCAGATGGAGAAGAGAGGAAATGGAGAAAGCAAGGAGCGCCAAGATGAAGGAGAGTAAAGGAGTTAGGGCTGAGCATATTCACCCTGTGTTCAATAAAAGGCAGAGCTTCCTTCCACACTGGGGAGAAGTAGATATATCTGAGCATTAGTAGGTGACATTGTTAATAGGGAAACTTCTAAAAATGCTTTACAGTAGGACACATTTCCTAGAAATGACACAGAGTTGTTTATTCTCCTACTCAGCTGTGGGTCAGGTATCCAGATAATGTGAGTGAGAAGCTGGCGAGCCATCACACTGGAAAACACAGAAATACCTAGTATTGATACTCTTGAGCTTCACTTGACTCATACCCAAGCTTCTACACCATTTTTCTAGTTAAACAAGTTTCAAAGTAATTGATTTTATTAAGGACTTGACACACAGCATGAGCAATTCTTCCTGTGAAAGTGCTTAAAGCTCCATATGCTTGGGAGTTTGTGGCTAAAGTTGTGTGGTAAACAAATGCCCAGGAATTTGTGTAAGAGTTTTCCTTTTTTTTCTTAGCAATGACTATGTTCTTAGAGAAGAAACACTTTTGCTGAAAATCAGACATGGTGATCCTTGTGTACTTCAGTCCAAACTATACAGTGGTGTATACTGCAAATGCTAATGGCAATTATAAAAGGGTGTACTCAGTCACGTTATCATCTTTAGGATTGTCCTTTTAGAAATGTTGAGTGGAGAAAACTTGCATTGTTAAGAAAGGCTTTTAAGAATTGTACTATTCAGAGGTGGTCCCTCAAGATTTATTAAAGGTCTCGTTATCTTCCAATGAGATCACTATAATCAAAATGTGGGATACCTGTTTTGAAATACAGTACTGTTTAAAATAAAAAAGAAAGTTGTCAAAGGTTTTAATCAATCTCTTCTAAAAATATTTTTTAACAATTAGTTGTCTCATATATTCCCAAATTCTGCATGGAAACAAAATCAACCCTTTGAAATTTTGGGGCATATTGCTTTTGGAAAGTCAGATACCAATCAGACTTTTAAGTATAAGCCATGCTGCTTGGCTAACTATAAACTGAAAAGGTCTCTCCCTTAATTAAATAAAATATTGGGAATATATTATTAATATTCAGCTTTAATGTTGTCTTTCTGGACTTGCATTAAGTTTTTCATATACTAAAACTGGGGATTTTAATGAAGTCTCCCAACTTCTCAACAACATGAAAAGCATCACTAACAGATTAATAGCTGGAATGCAGAAGGAAGTTCCTTCTGCTCATCAGTAATTTAACTGGGATTTTTACTAATCTTTAGCAGTTTTAAACTACTACGGAGCCAATAGTATACAGCCAGAATTAGTAAAACCTATGAAGAAATTCCACACTGTGTGATACACATAATAAGCTTACACAGATTTGGCTTAGAATAAGTTGTTAATTGACAGCATATGACTGCCTAAAATCACACAGCTGCTTTGCAAACCATTCAGACAAGCAGTTCTAAATTAATACACATCTAATTCATTATTTATGTAACAAATTATCTCCTTTCACAGTTAACAATAAGGAAAAGCATTTCCAAATGGGTCATCACTGTTGCTGGCCATAGACTTATGTGGGATGTGATTTTTGAGGGCTGGAGAGAGTTGGCAACTGCTTAGAAAAAAAATGAGTTCATATTGGGGCTGGTCCTCATCTCACATCTCAAAAGAAAAGGAGCATAAATAAATAAATATTTTTCCAACTGCTTAGCTATATTTATTTTTCACTGTCTCTCTGCCTACAGCAACACGGATGTCCCCTGAGCTTTTGAACCTGTTTATTTCCCATCCGCTACCTGTCCAATTGAAGCAGCACTAATTATCCCAGAAGGCTTTGCTCCTGTCAGTTAAGGCAGAAAAAGCACTCAAAGCCTTCTGGAGATGCACCAGGGCCATTGCAGGCAACAGGTTGTGGAGCTCCTGGTGAAACATATCTAAAACCTGGAGCCACATCCTGGAGCTGGGGAGGAGCAGGGATAGTACTTAAGAGGCAACAGCATCTTAGAAGCTCATTATTACAGACACATGTATTTCTGACCTAATTAAAGTCAGATTTATTTCTTTTCTGTGTGTAATTTATATTGCTTTGTTCCTGGTGTTGCTGAAAGGAGGTATCCTCCATAATTGGTATTTATCAACAAGATTGTTTTCTGCAGGTCCACTGATTTTCATTAGGGACTTTTTTCATAGCTCATACATTTTCCTGTTCCCTACAGACTCTTGGATTTGCAGTTTTGGAGGAGAATCCTACCACTCAAAAGGGATAATTCAGATATATATGTTAGGAAGAACCAACACCTCGGGGTCTGCTTGCAGCCACCCCTCTCATGAGCACTCTGAGCACTAAATCGGGACTAAGGAAAAAAAAATACTTTAAATAACAAATAGTAAAATGTTATTAAAATTGGAAAAAACCTTTTCCCCTTTTAATAATTTGTGGAAATTGTGGAAAATGTAAAAGCTGTTCCACTTGCTGTCTCTGTGTCCACATAGCACCTGTAAAAACCATGGCATGATATTCAGTCAGATGTGGGTCATGTGCCAGAACTTACCTTATCCATGAGAAAAGACATTAAGAAAGAACAAATCTTTCTGTTTTCCCTACTTCCCTTCAAGCATAGGGATAGGGAAGACACAAAGAAGGTATTAAAAAACTCCCAGTATAGCAGTGCCATATTTTTACCTCCTCTGGGCTCTGGGAAAAAAGGGGAAGAGCAGATGCTCCTATTGGGGCAGCTACTTGGGGCCTTTGCTCTCAATCTGACAAGAGCCAAATATGGGATGAAGCGTGTGACAAATGAGAGGCACAAAAGTATTCATGCAGGAAACTTGCAACGTTCTGGGATTCACTCCCTTCATATAAATAATTCATTCTGTAGCTGGAGACTGTTTATGACATGTGTAAGATTGGCAGTAAAATATAAAGGTGGACCATGTGATTGTAGATCTAGTTGAAAAATGAGAATTCACTTTCAGTGGAAAAAAAAAAGTGGGAGATTTTGAAATTTGTTTTCATTCTATATTGGAAAAGAAAAAGAGACTTTTAAACATTTTTTTCCCTGCTGTAAAACATAAAAAAGAGCTATTCTCAGAATAGCAATACTGGAGGCACTCGTGTGAAATGAAATACTTGCTCCACAGTGAAATTCCTTCTGTGTGATACAGACAGGAACTTGCACCTGTGGCTTCCATGTCCCAGTTCAACAGCCACTTGGGGAATAGCTTCTGCTTGTCTCTCTCTCTCATTTGGATCAAAAATTTAATTCCAAGTACAAGGGAAAAATGTTGCAATTAAAACACTTCTGTAAAAAAGATTTTGGGTTGATGAATTTTGTATTTTGAAATGAAAAAGGTAGAATAATTTGTTGATATTGCATGTGCAGCTACACATGCAATACGAAATCTGGACTACAGACTAACACTGAGAACAAGCCTTGCTTTAAATTGTTTTATTAAAGAGGACTAAATGTTGGAAGGACATATGGTCTCTTCAATGGAGTATTATGAATTCCTTACTCTACCTGTATAGCTCTTCTAATGAAGTTTTTTGGCATTTCCCACTTGTGGTGGTTTGACCTTGGATAAATGCCTGGTGTCCAGCAAAACTGTTTCAAGGCATTTCTCCCCCACCAATTTTTGCCTTCCAGAGGGAAGGGGAAAAAAAACAGCTAGGAATTTATGGCTAGAGATAACAACCAAAAGAGGAGCTTTGATTAATACCATAGGCAAAGCAGAACTTAGAATAATGCTTAAATTTATTACTAACAAACTAAAAATAAAAATAAGAAATAGAAACAGGTTAGAAATACTTTTACACCACCACCCCTTGGTCTGTCCATGCCCCCCTCCTTCCCCTGATGGTGTGGGGGACGGGGAGTGGAAGGTTTACAGTCAGTTGTTGTTGGGTCAGCCATTCGCAGATGTAAGTCTAAGACTTAAGCAAGAGTTCTGTCTCAGGGGTCTTTCCTGTGGGCTGCAAAGGGGACAGCTCGCTTCACCACAGTCGTCACCATGGTCACAGGGGAATCATAACTCTGAGTCCTTCCCCTGCGTTCCGTGGGGTTCCCGCTACGAGAGAGATCCTCTGCTCTCTCGTGGGTCATTCCATGGGGTGCAGTCTCTCATGAAAAGCTGGCTGTACCTGCTTAGGCGTGGGCTTCTCCCTCCGTGGGTCTTGGTCACAAATCTTTGCTGGGCTCCGCTCCACCTGGGGGGCCTCCTGCTAAGCGACAGCCTCTTTCATGCCTGCCCCTGCTCCGGCAGGGGGGTCTTTGCACTCCGATGGATTCCATGGGCTTTGAGGGGACAGCTCGTAATCACCATGGTCATCACCAACGTAGTCAGGGAATAATAATTTTAAGTCCTCTCCCTGATCTGTGGGGTCCCTCCCCCTCCTTCTCCTCTTCTCCTCCTGCACTGACCTTGATGTCTGCGTTGTGATGCTGTTAATCCATGGCTGCCAATTCCAACTGCGCAACAACTTCTTAAATATGTTTTCACGCAGGGGCGTAACTTAATGGTTCAAAAGCAGGAAGTTTTCCTCGGAGTTGGCCCTCATTGGCTCTGCTCTGTAGGATGGAGGGAAACTTCCAGAGGCTTCCAACAGAAGCCCATCTTCCTCTTATAAAAAAAAAAAACAAAACCCTAATCAGAGAAACCCATGACACCACTATACGATGGTGTGGTCCAGTTTTAATTTTCCAATCCACAAAAAGCCTTTCAGGAACATCTCAGCAAGGGTGCTGAACACTGAAGATGTATACAAGAAAATATTTAATGCATGACATCTAAGATGCTCTAATGCTCAGCTGTCCATTACAGTCACATTCTTTGTCCTATATGATGTACAAAAGGGGAAAATACAGTCACAGCACAGCTGACTCCATTTACAATGAATCTTGATCCTACCTTTGGCAGGATACAGAGGCATCAGTGGTGTAAGCTTTTGGCTGTTCTCTGACTCCACTACCTTGGTGGCACCCACAGCAGTGGGATGGACAGAGAAAAAGAGGAAGCTACCTGAAGGTGCAGGCAAACGTCTATTACATAAGAAGTGCATTGAGCAGATCAGTAGCTGAAGAAATGTCTACAGATTTCCAAATGAAGGAAAAGTTATCCTGCAGGATAAATGCATTTCTGCTGAAGGATGCCAGAGTCTTTCTGTAACAAAGCGATGGGAAAATATACCTCATTGCTAAATCACAGAATCACAGAGTCAATTAGGTTTGAAAAAGATCTCTGAGAATGTTATTTGACTCACACTTGAGTTTATCCTGCATGATTGTCTTGACTCACTTTTCCACAGCTTGATAATACATGTGTGTACTTAGATATGACCTTTTGTTACATAGAGAGGTGTATGGTGATTCACATAGAAGTCTGTAAGGCTGCGTGTTCTTGCCTGAATAGGCCTGTAGATTGGCTCAGTTTGCTAAAACATGTAGTTCTCTCTGTCATAGGAAATAAGGTAACAATGATTTGTTAATGAGGATTTTGGACAGAAAAAAATGAGAGTTTAACAGGCTTTAATGAGAAAATGAGAGTTTAACAGAGTTAATATCCCTTAAAACTTGAACAAGGTTGCGGTATTAGCATGGAGGAGTTCAACAACAAAGTCTACTTGTCTCCCAGGCAAAGATATTTTGCATATATAATTATCTTGATATTGGGAAATACAGATGTGATTATAAAGGTAAAGCTTTTCACTGTCTTATTGACTTTTGCCAGAAATAGTGCCTGAAATACTACGACAGCTGATAAAACATTCTTCTTGCTTGACAAGGACTGAAACTCCACTGAGAGTGAGAAATTAGAAAAACATTTCCCTTAAGCCCAGAACTAAGATGCTGAAGATGGCACAGAAACATATGACAGATCTGAGGCTCCCAGCACCCACATTTATCTTTGGAACCACAGGCATTTGGTTAATTAGAGACAGCATCATACGTGAGACACACAATATCGTCTCCCACTGCTAGGCAGTGAGTAGTGCCAGCCAAACAGATCCTCTTCAGTGTGAGAGAAAATCAGCTCTGTTGTCCAGGATCCACGACAGAGCATCTTTTAGGAAGACAGACTGTGAATGAGGGAACTTAAAATGGAAAAAGGCCAATGAAATTTCCAAAATTCACCCTTTGCAAAGCAAGGAATAGGTGACAAGAAGCCCGCAGTCTGCAGACATGATCCATCTCAATGTTCACAGAAACTAATCTTCCCATTAGCGGAGCTGAGAGATAGAAAGAGGTTAGAGATAAGCACAGTGATCTGTACTGAACCCAAAGTGGTAAGCATTGCAATGGTGATAATTTACAAAACATTGCAAATAAGTGCAGGTGGGCTGCCTGATTTTTTCAGTGCAAAAAAAAAAAAAAATTACTGTTTATGTTAAGAATGAGGTTTTCCCTGTGAACTATACAGACCAACTCTGACAACTTGTGCCACATCACTTCACAGGTAATGTTACACAGTCATTTGTATGAGTAGCCATTCATTGCAAAAGCTCTCTATATTTACCAGTGTTATCCATGCTTTTGTGAAGAGAAAATCCTAGGAATTTCTGGATACAGTATTTTAAAACCAATTCAACATAATCGAACAAAGCTTTGGCAAAACATCTTGTTGAAATGCTTTTGTGAGGATGAAGGCAAAGTCTCATTAAACTGATGCCTGACTCCTCAGCCACTGATCGAACAAACAGCTTGTGGGTCCAAGGTGATGACCCCCTTGAGACTGAATAACCCACCACTTCCAGACTGTACTCAGAGGGAAAGCAGAGAGCTTTAGAGTCTGCTGTGAATTAGAGTCTGCCCTGGCAGCAAAGATGCTGCCACAGCTCTCAGGAACTTAGCCAAGGCCTTTGAGGTGGGAGGGCGAACCTTGTGTTTCCAGGGATCTTCCAAGGGTCACCCAGCCTTGGGGATTGCCTAAGAAGCTGCCCTCAGGTTCTAGGTAAGCATCATTAGCTCCCAGGAGTTAGGATGGCTCTGCATTCCACATTGTTCAAGAAATAAGAAAGAGAAATGTTTTAATTTTTACTTAAGGAACAGACACCACATATTTTTCATTTGAGCCCTAAACTGTAGTGTATTGTCAGTCTTGTATAAAGTACCTGGAGGGGGAGGGGAACCTTTCTCATCAAAGTGTAATCCTGAGTTTTGATTGCTCTTACTGTAAGACAATATTTAGAGGCAATGCTCTGCTTATCTTTAAGCACATAGCAAGAGTGTCAAATGCAAGAAAAATGAAGCCAGTGGGGACTGAAACTGTCTCTATGAAGCACTTGTTGTCTTCTGAGAAACTAATTCAGACAGTCTAAGAGCAATTTTGGAAATGCCCATGTCAAAAGGTGTGAAGGAAGCCCATGGACTTACAAAATTGAGACACAATTTTGAAAATGTTTACGTTTGAAGTCCTGTCCATGTTTGAGTCACCTCCACATTAATACTTGATTACAAACATTTGGAAAGACAACGGAATGCTTAGATACTGTGCTCTTTCCAACAGGCCCAGCTGTTGAAAGCAGCTCATGGTACAAAGCCTCAAAAAAGGTGTAAAAAAGAACTGTAAGAATTGCCCTCATAAAAAGCTGGCAGTCTGTCCTTGCAAACAAAACTCTTAACAACCATGGCAGCAGACACAATCAAAAAAGGAGCTACTGAGTGCTCTGGCAAGTGAAATGATGCCATCAGAATGTCATTGGGTACAGCTTGGATGTGCCATGTATCTGAAGTAATTTAAAAGCATCATGAAGAGGCTAAGAGATACACCAAGAGAAAATGTTGTTGACAATCCATGTCTGTGTTACTGCTGAAGATGGGTGGAAATTCCCTAGCATAACTAATTTTATTGAAAAATTCTGGTCACTTTTGTCTGAAACATCTCTGCTTTGACAAATATTTGCTTCCCATTGCCTTTATCAATAGCATTAGTACCAAAACATCCAGTGATTGCATTTCACTTTTATACAGCTGCCTCACATTCCCAAGGAGATCACTGTGATTGCCTCATACACCTAGACAGTTCTTCTCACTTCTCTATAAACATTCAGGTCCTAGTAGAAATGATTAAGTGACTTAAGTGTGACTTAAGTCACCTTAGTGATTAAGTGACTCAGTGTGACTCTCCACTATAGAGTTTCATCTGATTATATTAAAATACTTCCTACAGAAAATCCCTATTCTTCTCTTCATTGACAGTTCTTCCCCACATTTTGTCATCAGTACATCTAATTAGCTCACTTCTGCTTCCTGTGACAAGACAATTAATGAAAATGCTGAATAAATAGAAAAGTATCCTAGAACAAGTCTTACAAGAAAGTCTTACATTAATCCTCACTTTATCTATATACATCCTCTTTCAGTACTATTCATTGATGTCTTCCTTTTACCTACTTTTCTCCATTTATAGTTTTTCTGGTCATCATTCTCTTTTTTCTATTAAGTAATAATTTCCCATCTTGAGCTATACCAATCACTTTATAGCAATTTGAGTAACCGTGATGCATTTCATTCCCATTCTCTTTTTTAAAATAATTATGTCTCTGATTAAAGACTATGTGTTTGCGTGATACAGTTTACATGTGCTAAATCCATATTACACTCTATTGCCTTTTCTATTTATTTCCATTTTATTGATTTCTTATTCTTCAAAGTCTGTTCTAATGTCTAGTGTATAATGATATAATGTATGACAAGACACAGACTTGTCTGAGCACTATTTTCCCCTTCATCCTCAAACATGGACATTGCATATGGTGCATACATTGCAATTCAATCAGATAGTATTATGCCAAACTCACTGTGACACTGTAAATGCCATTGTGAGTATTAATTTTATTGGAATATTAGGATGGAGATCATCAAGCAATTATTTTTTAATCCTCACTCTTGCCCTCATTTAAATTTTACAGTTTTTCTTCCACTTAAGATGAATTAATTTCTATTTTTACAAGCCCCATTCTCATTCAAGATCCCCCTGTATTGTTCATCTTCATAATTTTTGAGAAACTAATGTAGACTATTGATTTAGTTTGGGGACCATATCTTAGCTATCTTTAATCTCCATCTCATTGTCACATCATTCCTATTCCCCTTCTTCTTATTGTCTGCTTTTTTGCTGACTGTTTTTTTAAAATTCATGCAGTAAAGAATTTTGTTTTCTAACTTTCTTTGCAAAATTTAGTATAGCATATTTTTTGTCAGTGGTTTTATAATTTTATCCTGATAGTTCTTACCTCTAGAAGACATTGTTTTGTATTTTGGACAGTTAGTTTCTATTTTTAAGATATATTTTTGATGATAATTTTTCACCATTCAGGCTTGAAAGTCTTCCTTGAGCATAAGATTTTACCAGTTCTGTAGGGCACAAATTCCAGGTGAATTTGTCAAACCTACTTCCTATCCCTTGTCACCAGCAAGCAAGCCAAATGTCTCATAAAACATCACAATTTTCAGCATCACAATTGGCATTTATTGACAGTCTCAGTGAATATCACAATGACTAGATTGGCAAGGAAAATGAATTAATTTGTCATTCTGAGTGGATCTTCTGTAACAAGGCTAAAGGAATTTGGCAGCTCATAATTAGAAATCTTGTTTTTTTCTTTTTTTTTTTCTGGTACTACTCTCTCTGTACACTGAGCGATGCAAAGGTTTCACAGTTATCACTCTAGTGCTCATTGGTAATTAATCAGATAAAAATACCAGCCAAGAAATATCAATTCAGCTAACAAGAAACAAAAAAGAGAATGTGAAATATGCACTAACTTGGACTTTACTGTCTCTTGAAATTACTTTCTCATTTCCAGTTTGGAGACAGCCCTGTAATCTGAATAAGACTTTTAAAATCAGCCCTCGACTGTTTCTCACAAGCATGATGTTTGAACAAGCAATTTTACAGGTCAGAGGGAGGTTTTGCCAGATGCACAGATTTCAGTGCTTTGTCAACAACTGCTGTTTTTAGAACTGTGGCAACAGGGTTTTTTTGACAGTGTCAATTATCCATTGGGTCTTCTGAGAAAGTTGTCACCTAACAAGTTCTGTCTATAACGCATGCAGCATGGACAATTCCCTTTGGAGGCCATTTAGGGAAGATTGTAACCATTTTCTTTTACAGGCTGTTTACCTGCAGATTATTTTCTCAGCCCTTACAGCACTGCTAAGCTACACATGCATTTGTTCTGTAGTTTCTATCAAAGTCACTGTCAGCAGATGTGAGATTTCTGTCTTAGCCTATAATGACAAATAGAAGAACTGATGATTTTTGATGCTACTTCTCTCTCATGTTGTCTTATTTGGAAAAAAAAATTGCATTCTTTATAGTTTTGACTGCCAAGACTGGGGATGGTTGTCTTTCAAATAAATCCTTCCTTTCCTTAACTGTATTTTCTTCTACTTCTGGAGGGTGATTTTGCCTTCTGTCACTTGGTACAGAGTATCTTTCTGAAGAATCTCTAGCTCTTTATTTGTTTTCATCTTGTTTTTGATTCCTGACTTTGTCATTTTCTGGTACTGAAGCTCTCTCTGATGATCCATGCAGTTCCAGGCTGTGTTCAGGTTTTCCTCTATTTCAGTCTCCCATCCCTCTAAGTCATTACCTCTTGCTCTCTAACTCCCATGCTGGTTTCTAAGCTTTGTTTCTTGCTTCATTGTAGGTGTCTTTGTCTTTTTCGCTCCCAGGCTGAAGTGTGATGCCTGTAGTCACAAAAGAATGAAGATTGGGCTTCCCAAGGTCAGCTTACACACCACTTGACAACCTGACTCCTAAAGTTAGAACTAATACATGCACAGTAAGAAGAAGGATAAACAAAGACAGACTATATAATTTCATGCTTTCTGTGGAATGCTTGATGACTTCAGGATGAACTCAGTTGCAACTGAGCTGTGGTTTATGCTGTTCAACTTACTTATAAATGATTTAGAAAAAGGCACACTTTGGAGACAGTTGCTGATAATAATAATGGCAAAGAAATGGAAAGTTAGCTGTAAAAGAGATGCAGAAGTATCTCACAGTACTGGATTACTAGACAATTGGAGGTGCTAATTACCATAGATGTATGTGAAATAATGTACATGGGACAAAAATCCTAACTTTCCATGTACCATGAGCTGACCATTACTACCCAGAAACAGATCTTGGGGATTTGAGGAACTGCTCTGTAAAAACATGGAGGTAGCACAGTCATTCAGTAGAAGACAAAAAAAAAAAAAGACAAGAAATTGAATGTTAGAGATTTTGTGGAAAGCAATATAAAACAGGATAGAAGACTAACATTACTTTGCCACCACCTGATGGAGATGAATCCCTGAGGCATGTAGAGCTCGAACATGCTGTGTACTCCTAGTTGCTCCATCTCAAAAATAAAATGATAGAACTGAAAGAGGCTCATACAAGGGCAACAAGGACAATTGAAACTCTGGGATGGTTTCTGAGCTACAGAGGAACCATAGAGCAGACTGGAGAGACAGCTGAGGGTGTACACAACAGACATCTAAATCATGAGTGCCATTAAGAGGATAGAAGGGGAACTGCTTCTCCTCTTTTTTTCTCTACAAGACCTAGGAGTGAAAACTACCAACTGGTAAGTGCAAAGCAGATGACAAGAGATTGTTGTTTTTGTAACACAAAATTAAAGTGTGGAATTCTCTGATACAGAACACTGTGGGTGCTAAAAGTTCACATGGTTTGAATGGTGTTTGAACAGTATTATGGAAGAAGCTGTTAAATTCCACTTTATTTGTCCTGTATTTGCATTCTTGGCTAGCAATACACCATTGGCTTTTATCAGCATCTCCTGGATTAAACTGAACATTGGTCTGATATGATGTGTCTGTTTAATCTAAATGATTCTTGTAACCTTGGTATAAAACTTATTTTATTCTCAAGGAAACAAGGGCTTCAATGTTTATTTTTTTTGCTGCAAAATATGTTCAGGTTTGGTAAAAAGTTTAAGTAACTGGTCAATATCAGAAAAGTTGTCGAAACTGGAATCCAGCTTGTCAGTTCCTGTTTGGTATATTAGATTGTTTCTAGAAAGGACTGGTGCTATCTTTTCAATTTCAAACTGGACGTCCTGATAGCAGGTTTATGGCACAGAGGAAAATCAGTGAAAGAGCTGCTGCCAGCTCTCCACACCAGTGGGCAGGTGAAACTGGGGATGAAGGAAAGCTGGCAGTCATGCTCTTCTCTTTCATCAAACTTTTTCTACCTGAAGGGAATAACTGATATTATGGTCAGGCCTTGAACAAATTTTATTACTGGGGGAAAATTGTGTATTTGACCAGAAAGTGAAAATGGGTGGAACAGAGATTTAACTTGCAGAAATTACAAGCTCATACCCCCACATTACTGCCTGACTGGAATCTATTAAAGAGCCTTGCAAAAGAGGAAAAGCAACAGAAACAAGGATATGGAGATGGAGTCCTTGGATATTATTGTTTAGCACTTGTATTTAAAAAAAAAACAAACCCAAACAAACAATAATGAAACTGGGAAAAGTTAACAAATAACAATGTCAGGACCCGACCTAGAGATTAAGTGCTTCTGAAAGTACTTACAAACAGGAAAAATATATTAAAAAATATGACTGGCATGGAAACTTCAAATTAACGAGCACATGCTTCACTTTGGGGCCAAAACACAGATATCAGTATGTATAATTACATAATTACACTGAGAGTTGTTTAGCTTCCAAAACATTTGATATGACAAGATGAAGAAACAGACAGTATGATTTGCTGTGAAGGTAAAATATTCTGGTTGCTAATTCTTTGCTTCAACAAGGACATACTATGAGCTTACATGGTTTACCCAACTGCTTTGGCAGAACCATAAAGGAACAGTAAGTCAAAATCTCAAATCAGTGAAAACATAGGATTGAGTCTTAAGTCACAATATATCTCAGTAACACGTTCACTAATGAAACTCAATTTAACTAAATTATCCTGAGATCAGGTCTTCCAAAAACTGTGTAACAGTGAGCTGTCCTACTTTTCAGTTCTTATTGCTAATCATAGAATGCTTTGAGTTGGAAGGGACCTTAAAGATCATCTAGTTCCAAGCTCTCTGTCAAGGGCAGAGTCACCTTCTGCTAGGTTAGGTTGCTCAAAGCCCCACCACCCTGTCCTTGAACACTTCCAGGGATGGGACATCCACAACTTCTCTGAGCAATCTATTCCAGTGTCTCACCACCCTCCCACTGAAGAATTTCTTCCTAATATCTAATATAAACAAACTCTCTTACAATGTAGGTGATATTAGTCTTAACAGCTGCTTTTTACAATTTACAATTCACCTCTGAAGGCATTTTCAAGTAACTACTTTAGCTATGCACCAAACACCACATACAGAAGTGTTCCTTGTGTTTCATTCTTTCTAGCACACCTGCCTGCTTCTTTTTTTTTCATCTTAGCAATGCTCCCTGTCAGTCAATTCCCATGTTAACAGCAATGATAGATATTTCTGTTCTAGGCTAAGTCCAAAACACTAGAAAGTGTGAGAGTTGTCTACCAATGTTAGAAGGACACTAGATTTTCTAAAGGATTCCTCTCCTAAACAGAAATTGTACATAAATTATGTATGTGCTCATACACCATCTTATATCTTTTTTTTTTTTTCTGAATGAGTACATGAGGATTCACTCACACGTGGAGTAAACATATAAAACCATATTGCCTTGAATTACATTTCTGAGTTCATCCAAGTAAATCAAAAAAATAAATTATTTGTAATAAACAAAATAGTAAATTAGATTGTGACTGAATATCATCAGAGACTGGTTTTTCCCTTGTGAGACCATCTGAAAGCCTGCAGTGTCTGTTGCACCTCTTCTAACTAGGAAAACTGACAGAAAGTTCTCTGTGAGGAGCATCTGCTTTATACGGTGATTTATCTCAGGACATTAGAACACAACTATGTTGACCCCTCCAATGACGCATGGCCCATTTATTCTCTCATCGTCTGCTTAGAGGAGAAATGGATATGTGGGTGTTTCTGAAAATCAAAATGCAAAGCAACTCATCATACAGAACTCAGCTAATAAGACGGATGACTTTGTAGGCTTAGGTTTATTTCTCTATACCAGATTAGGTTCAAGTTGAGCCTGCCATTGAAGACAACAAAAGAGATATCCTATATGTCTTGCAGATCTACTGCAGTTTTCAAGGAGAGACTGGTTTCACACATGGTACAAGTTATCTTTAATTCTTATTCTGGCATATTCTATAAATTACTTTTTAAATAAAATATTAAGATCCTTGCCCTACAATAAACAAAAACACATATGGTTGACCTTTTTGACATCACTGACTTAATTTGTTTGTGAAATGCTGCTCATTCACCCTCCAAATTCCCTCTCATGTTTCCTCAGTACCTCCCTAATTTCCATCCATAACTGTTAATGTGCATCACATGTACCATGTTTCTTTCCATTACATCACTTTTTAAGCACTGCCAGTTCTTGAAGCTATAAAAATGTGGCTAAAATGACTAGGTAAAAATGAGGAAGTAAAATGGAGCCATTTCTGGCCTTTGGCTGTCTTTCTCATTTGTAAGACATCTCTGGCTAAAATAATAACTGGCATGAAGAGAAAAGCAGACTCTGTACCGTTTCTAAAGCTTTCTGTTCCATGAATGATTCATTTAGCTTCCTAATAATGTTTCACTACCTTCTTGATTCTTTAAAATGTTTATAAGGAATATTTACATCCTAAGTGTCCTGTGGTGAGACACTGATTTTGACCACAAGATTAAGTTTTGAAGTCATGTGAGCATAGGTGTCATTATCTGGTCCGTTACTGTCCTTTCTTAGTAGAACTGCTAAATTTGGTTCTTGTTCCATTTCATGCCTTATTTAGGAAGAAGGAACTCCCCTTTATTTGGATATTTCTGAGCTTGGTTCTGAGAAGTAGTTACTTCAGATTTCACAAAATTTCTTTCCTTAAACTGTGCCCCAATGTTACATTTGACCACTTAATATGAGGACAATTTAAATCATTTGATACGAGAAAGGATGCACAACTTATTGTCAGAAGGTAACACTTGGCATTAATTTTGTTTCCAAGAGTCATTCACATTCACTGACTGTGAGACTTTGGGTGGGAAAAGACTGCAGAACCAAAGGAAAAAGCACAGAGTAGTTGCTTTCTAGTTTTGTGGGATTTTTTTTTGTTTGGTTTGGTTTGGTTTGATTTGTTTTGGTGTGGGTTTTTTTTTTTTTTTTTTTTAATTCTTGTCTTGTTCTTTAAGCGATTCCTTCAAGCTTCTTCAAATGTGAGCAATACCAAGAGTGGGGAGCAGGGTGAAAAGTACTGCTCTCGTTCCTTTTCACCTTCACAGGCTGAACCAGAAGGCAGGGTAGAAGATGGTAGGATTAAGATATGTTATGAGTGGTGCCCTTTTCCCATCTGACAGGATTTATTTCCTCTCCCCTTAGACACAATTTCTCCTTAAGATCCACCAAGGACGGGGGGAGGGACAAAGAGCACTGAGACAAAACTATTCTTAATGGATCAACTGCAGGATATAAGCAGTAGTTGCAAAACTACATAAGATAAAATAAAGCAATGTGTAAGAAGACAGTAAGCATTAGCTCTCATTTTAGCTGGAAGAATATGTGCATATACTCGGATTTTTTGGAAGATGTTCAAAGAGTTTCTCTGTTTTTAGAAACACACACATGTTGCTTCCCATTATCCAGGAATGTTTCTTTTCTTGGGCCAATTTCTTGTGTGCATGAGATGAATTAAAGAAAACCTCCAGGTAAGGTGTTTAAAATAATGAATGCAAAGAACTGGAAACAATTTTTACAATGGTTTCATGTATTTTTCTACTGTTTTAATCTAGTTAAGGACTAGTCTGAGTAAGAAACATTTGCTTAAGACATCTTGCAAAAGATACATCATAATGTAAAATGTTGTTCTGTGACATTTCAAGATGAGTAAGTACAAAAGTGTTCCTGTAATACATTTACTTGGTGGGGTTTTTTTTAACATAAAGAATAACAGTGACTTGCAAAAGCATATTTTCAGTGTAATTACATATAATGCTTCTCCAGTATGTTTTTTCCCAAAGGTAGATAAAAATAATCCAGCCTTATTTGACTGGCTTTTCTTTAACATAGAATTCAGCCCCAACTGTTTGCCTTTCCCCCTACACACCTCTCTTCCTCTTTGCTTTTCTTTTCCTTTTATTCTGGTACCTTTCCAGTTGAATCCCTCCACTTTCCCCTCCAATCTCCATTTTTCTCTCTTTCTCACACATCGGTATCTAACACAGAAAAAGAAAAATTTTGCTTTCTACATGCATCCATTCTTCACTTCTTTTTACTGCATCTTCCATACCAAACCAGCTTCCTCTTCCAGTAGACATGGTATGCTCTTTAACAGAAAGTACCACTTCTCAACTGCTGTTGAAAATTCTCCATGTGAGTAGTTAGATTGCTTAGCTGAGAAGTTTTCAATACATATAGAATCTGTTATTACATGTTTTGTAGCTTTGTATTTTCTCCACTCGGTACTCACATACACCAGCTGTTGCCATGATCTTAGCAGCTATTTCTAAAAGACCAGTGAAGCTTTCACAATTTATATCCACTTTTTCCCACCATCTTCTCCTTAACACTTTTTTCTTATTTTTTCTTCATCTGTCCCGATAAACCTGTTTTCCTTTGTTTCCCAGTTTTCCTTGTTCACATTCCTGCCTTTTGAATCATATAGTGGGTGATTCATTTGACCTACTTGAGATAATGTCTAGCAGAGCAAGATGAATTGTACCGCAGAATTGCCTTTTTCCTTTTATTGCCACTACCTACAAATGAATACTGGACAATTAGTTCAGATACAAATACCTGCAAATTTAGAGAAACTCTGTTGTATTCTTTTGCCCAAATAAATTCACAAAGAAGAGTAAACTCGATGCATCAGACTCCCCTGTTTCAATCTGGGATGAATTGTTGAGGTACTTAAAGAATTAATCCACTCTACCAAGTGTAGAACTGGACTGGCTGGGGGGCAGCAAATAGGGTGAAATGGTTAGGAAGCAATGCCAGGTTCTTGCAAAAAAAGGCAAACACCTCACTGAGATGATAAAACATGGAAATGCCATGCCAAGATATATAAATAAACCTTCTGCTCTATCAACATGCTCCAAGTAATAGCAAAAGCAAAATATTGAGCCTGGGCTACTTGGAAATATCAGCTATGAGGAAAAGTTGAACAACCTGGAGTAATTTATCCTAAAGAAGAAACATCTGAAGGGGGATATGACATTAGCCTTCAAATACATAAAAGATTGATGAAAAGAGGAGAAGCACAATCTGTTCCTCCTGTCCAAGGTGCACTGAAGAAGATACAAAGAGCCTCAGTTGCAACAAGAAACAAGATTTAGAGCTCATTTTTTCTATATTTCTGTAACTATCATCAGAATCAAAAATATCTTACTCTGTGCATGTGTGTGCGTGTACATATGTATATATTTTAAAAGCCTTTCACGTGAAAGCCAGCTGGTAAGTGCTAAGCTGTAAAACCATGGCTCAGGTTTCAACTGGCTGGTGCCTAGGGAACAAGAAGAGCACTGTTTCTCTGATTCATAAAAGGGGTGTGTGTTTGTCACCATCTCTCTTATCCTTTTGTCTGTAGAGAAACTGGCCACAGCTTGGGGCTATCAGTGGAGAAAACAAACCTCTAAATCATAAGCTTCAGGCAGTTAAGTGAAAAGTATCAGTGTTTGGCTTTTTTTAGAGGAGGAACTAGCACCTCCACCTTATTATTGTTTTAGGCTTTTATTTAATGTCATTGGCAAGTCAGATGCGAGCTTTTATATTCAATCGATTTTTGAACACCTTCTCATCCATATGTGGCTTCCATTTAGAGACATAAAAGCCCCACAGAAATATGAGGGAGATGGATACTCGAGAAGTGAAAGTTTCGAAATGAGAAATGAACTTTTTCCCTTCTAGCACCTTCCACAAAGTACAGATAAAACTAGCAGAGGAGACATACTGAGGTGGATCAAAAGTGACAGAAAGACAGCTGTGCGTATCTGGCACACATTTGCTGGAATAAAACAGCATCTGTATACAATAAGCTTTGCAAAATTTGGTTTTCAGAAGGATTCACTTTTCCAAGTTTTGTTGTTTATTTCTCAGTGGTGGCTCTAACAAGCAGTGACTAGCAAATCAATGTATTTCTGAGTTGGCAGATGTCTTTAAAGCATATTTTTATCCTGGAGAGAACTGGACTAGGTCTTTATTTCATGAATAGCATACAGTCATTTTTTTTTCTGCATCCTCTTCAGCTTAATTAATTGAAGCATAAGTAAACAAGGCTGACAACGTGGCACAACTCACCTTGAAATAAAGAGATGGACATTTACTGACCACAGTAGTAAAAGTACTTTTTCTTTAAAATAATGAACACAAAGGGTTGCATTCTTTCATAGTGCCAATGGACATAGCCCTGATGATTCATATTATCTAATTATATGGCTCATACTCTCAGCATAGGATAGTAGGAGTATATTTTTTAATGCACTTTACCAAAGAGTGAATAGTGAAATGTTATTAAAACATAAGATTTAAAAGTAGTATTTTTTACGTAATCCGCCATCATTATTTATTCGGCATCATTATTTATCCCTCTTAGCATACTTTTAACTTAAGATGGGACAAGTTTTTGGGAGCCCTTAATGGCGACAAGAGTTCCTTATTATAAAGGATGATGAAAGATATTGGCCATCCTTTGATTCCTTAACAAAGGAACTGTCTGACATACATACACCTGTGTTCAGAATATATATGAAAATAAATATATACATGAAAATAAATATATACACATGCATATTTTTTCAGAACTTATGATCCTTTCCTGGCATTTCCTCCAATAGTATTATATTATTTATAGATGTAATCTTGCTACATGCTTACCATCACCTTGACATGAAAGGAAACTGACGGTACTTACCAACTTACGGTTATGGCACAATCTTTTGTAAACAGTGCATTTTGCAACTTAAACTGTTTCTTGCCTCGTTGCCACCAAGGTTTTTAGTTTCTGAATAAGAATAGGGATGTTAATAACTATCAGAAAAAAAGAAAATAAATTATTAATGGGTACTAAGAAGTAACAGAAGTTACATAAAATATCAATTTTTTTTCTCAATTGATAGTGATAATTCAGTTTTTCATTCAAAATATTTTTATTTTGCCTACTCCTATTCATCTGTCTGCTGGCATAGGGAACCAAACTTCTTTCTATCAAATTGATTATGATGTTATATGTGGCAGAACAAAATGCTTTATTTAAATTTCCCACAGCTTGGGAGGTTTCCGAATGCTGTATTAAGCCATTTGTACAGTAGGATTTTCTCTGCTGTGCTGCACAGATGCTGAAGAGTCATTAGGGAAGTTCGAGAAATCTGTTTATTGAAATGATGATGATGATGAGGATGTTAAAGAGTCCATAAAGAACTGGATAGCACACCCATGAGGAATCAGGACCCAGGTTGTTCTTTCAGTAAAGTGAACATTTAATATAAAAATGGAACACCTACTGATGAACTACCTGCAAGAACCTCTCACCATGTCATCACATGGCCTTGTTGACTATGGAAAAATGTGGTGTGAGTATGGGATTTTTCTTTGCTCCTATTTTTTTTTTTTTAAATAGTGACTGCAACTGTCATTTATGCAAATGTCATTCCCGCAGCTGTAGTAAGTTCTGCCTTGGTCTAGAAAAATGCATGCTAAAATAGTATTGGGTACAAGAATACAATGAGTACTCAAAATATGCAAGAACTAGGATTTGGTAAGAAAGTTGTTTTTTCAAATATACATATTTTAAACTCAAAAATCTTATGTTAAGTAGAAAATGTCACACAAGATGAGTATTTATGTAATCAGGAAAAAAAGCTTTGCAGTGTACTATTAGAATATTTGTAACGGGGGCTAATCACAAGACAAATGAGAATAGACTGGCAGACAATGTTAACAGCACCAGACATAAATTGTTGAGTTGTTTTATAGGAGAAATATTTTGCACTGAACAATTTCAGCTGAGACAGGAGATTGAAAATAATAGTCCCATGGTGCCCTCCACCTTTCCCTGCAGTAATGAATGGCAGTAATGCTAGGAATTCTTTAGGTAAAATGATTGCCAATGGGACAGTGACTAAAAATTACAGATTTACTTTTTCATATTTTTTTTGTTAAATATTTTGTAATATATTACATATTTACTATGTATTGTATTAAATTTCCATGTAGACAACACAGCAAAATTTGAAAAGAATAACACTTGTAGGTGTCTGTTCTGTTGTCAAAATATGTGTTCAACAGCTTTCAGCAGCATGTTAACAACTTGTCTGACATCAAAACTATGTTTGCTCTCGTGTTGAACCTTTGTCTTGCATTTCCACTTTTAACTAAGTGCAGGGCAAAAGGATTTAAGAATGGCTGGTTGGAGAGGTCAGTAGGTGGGGGAAACAACAGAACTATAACTCACCTTCAGTCAATTTAACTGCAAGACAAACTCAGGATGATGAGAACTGTGCCAACCATGTATGAGTTGTGACATGCTGCCGAGTGTGTTTCATGATTCATCACCTGCACCATGATTGATTGGCCCAGCATTCTGGCAGAGCCCAGAAATTTTTTAAGTGTCTCCAAAAGTGTTCCATGATTCTTCAGGCAATCTCTGATTGATTGGCATGTGGGCTAAAGCTAGATTTATTCTTTTCCCCATGCCCCGAATCATTTGCTTGATGATTCATCGTACTTACCTATTGACTGGCACATTGGCAGAGTCCAAAGTTTCTTTACAACATAAAATATTGTTTTATGGTTTGTCAGGTAAATTGACTGCTTCCTGCTGACACTTGTAGATAAATTTTGCTAGTGTGAACTAGAGGGAAGAATACAACCTTCAGCTTACAGGTACTTAGGGCAATGATGGAGAATGGGGTCACATTTTTTTGACCAGCAAGAAAAGCTCCTTTTACTTGAATGCATAGTTGGTCATTGAACTTTTTAAACAGCTGAAAAAACCCTTATCTTGAAGAAACTGTGTTACCAAATGCAAAGTGAGGGCATTACTTTTGCACATTAATTCTTGCTAATATCAGTCTGTTAACTACATTGAATAGGACATCCAAGCATGACTAAAGGAAAGAAAGGCCTTATTTAAGTAAAGAGAGTAGATTTTTTATGACATTTTAAATTGTGCCATTTGCCTTGCATCACCAAAACACACCACTGTTCTCTAGCTGGCTTTTAACCATACACACATTACTTGAAAGTCAAAGAAGAGATTTTAAAAGCTGGCAACAACTTTTGTGCTGGCACTCCACAATGGGAGTGACAAATCAGATTATTTTTTAAATACTTCTAGACAATTATTCTTAGGTCATCTTCTGCCCCATCCCCCCAGATGAACAACATTTATTCAGGGTGATGAATTCACAATTTGTAATTCAAAAAATTATTTATTTAGCATTGCGTGTCATTGTGTAAGAACTGACTCTGTGACAGAATTTTCTGAGAAGCTGATCTTTTCTTTTGTCTAGGAAGGTGGGTGCACTTTTTAAAGTCATGTTTCCTCCCACAGTTATTGAAACACAGACTGTCACCTAAAATATATATCTTATGAACCAGGAAAACTACATCCCATATGCTTCTACGTGGTCTGTGCATATTTCTCCAAACTCTGCCCACATTAGTGTATTTCCACATCTGCAGAAAATATTTTATAGCCTGTTTGGAGTCAGCGCGGCTTCTTTTTACAGGCAAAATTAAGCCTGAATGTAACTCTTGCTATTCCAAGAAATAAATATTAGATTTTTCTATTTTCAACTACTCTGCCCCCTAATTAGCCCATTTTTTATGTCTACTTTAGAAGTAAGGAAGGGCATGGACTGAGCAAGGTATCACACAGATCAGTTAACAAAATTAGTGCTCCTGGCATAATCAAAGGAATATATGGAAAGGGAGAAGAGAAAAACATACAGCTTTTGCAATACAGAGGAATGGAAAAAAGGAATTGACTCTCTTCTGAGTGGCCTGTAAAATGTGTTAAAGCTAAAAATATGAGTTGAGAAATCATAGCACAGCAATGAAAAATCATGGAGGAATTGAAAAGCATGTCTTTGGATGAAAGTCATAACCTAGGTAGTGTTAAGTGCTTTGTCAGGAAGAAGAGGCTAAGGGCATTTCCTAAGAGGCCTTCCTAGATTAATCCATTAACTTTCCTTCTTCTTTCCTCACTTCTTCCTCTTTCTGTGCAGGATTTCCTTCTCTGGGCTTGCCTCCAGGCATGTCTGTCACTCGAAAGGTCTATCTCATTCTGCAGTTCAAACTGCAAAGAGATCATTCAGCAAGGGAAGGTCTCTTTCCCTCTTTCCCCTCCTCCATCCTACCCTTCCTCCTGGCCTTTCTCCCTTCCACTGAATGTTTGCATTTGCATTCCTTGTGACTTCATGCAGCTGAGACATCATATGTGTCATGACTTCTGCAGGTCTCTGACATTCTTGTAGGGTGCCACTTTTAGTTCTTGTATAGTTCTTTGATCAAGAAAGGGTTGGTATCAATACTAAGCCAAATGTTTTTCTCCTAACCTTGTTTGCATCAAAGAGGTCTACCCAGGTTTTTAAAGAAAGAGGATTAGAAAAATCACTGTTTCCCCCTTAATTGATATACTTCTCTTTGGATTTTGGCTTACAATGACTAAACTTCTACTGACTCCTCCACTCTAAGAAAGGTTCCTTAAATCATAAATTCCACTGCACAAAAGATTTCATCAACTTATTTACAATTGGTTTCAAAAGTGCTACCTAAGTGGGAGCTCCAACTGCTTCTTTTAAAGGCATTTTTTTTTCTCTTGTAGAGAAGATCTTGAATGGTGTAAGAATTTTCCCTGCTTCTTAGCTTATTTGAATGTGTAGAAATAATATGACCAGAAATAATTAATATAATCCACACGAGAGGGAAGTTGATGGGAACGAAAGCAGAGAAGTCAGTTGTGCATTTTTTTAAATGCCTGAGTTTCAGTTTAGTGCAAGCCATCATATTTTTTTACCACATTAGGAACTAAAGCCTCAGATGCTATTTATGAGTCTATAGAAACTGAACAAAAAAACAGCCATTGTGTCAGGGCCCCAGGACGTGTTCATGTTGCCTACAGACTGGTCTAAAAAGACAATGTGTAATATGCAATGTGCACTGATTTGCATCTTGTGAAGTCACTTAAGCACTTGCCAAGAGTTAAGTACTGGTGTGTAAACACTTTAATTTTACTTGGTGTGTTTTTCTGTCATCTTGTACATTTTGTGGGCATTTATGACTGTTCAAACAGTGGAAAATTGTTTTCATAAAACCAGAGAAGATTTTGAAGCAGGATTATCGCAAAATCCAAAGTCAATAAAATTGTGGTCAATTGAATCAGTTTATAGATACTGTTTGCTAATAGAAGTCTCAGCCAGATTTTTAACTAAAGCCTTCTGTGAATCAGACTGACAGATATGAGCATTGAAATACTGTACTGTACGCACTATTTGACTGATACAGTTCACTACGCTTGTAGTTTAATTTTGTACTTTCGTCTCTTGCTAGATTTGGGTTAAAAAGCACAAACAATTTAGAAAGTGTGTATATTTTCATGAAATGTACTTCATATCTTTCTAAACTTGTGAATTTTAACATAAAAGTACAATACACAATGGAAACATACATACCAAAAAGATGGTTGTGTTTGTACACAAAACCAAAAACCATACCAACCCCCAGTTTTATGCATTACTGGCCCTGTGTACTCTCTGCATAAAAATGGGCAAATAATATAAGAAAATGCAAATGGAGGCAAATTAAAAGCAATTTTGGTGCTTTACTTATTTCTGATGTTGCCATGGAAGAACATTTCTTGGTTCTAGTGTACTTTCCCATTTGTTGAAGAGATGGCTCTAACCCACGATTTCATGAGAAACAGTGATGGGCCTGTCACTGTATGAAAGTGCCATCATGGAGACCTCCCACATTCAGTTTAACATTTACAGTTGGGAAGAAGAAAGAGTAGCCATTCCTTCTCCAGGCACTTGCATTTCTCTACCTGCTTCTATACCTCCTGATCTCAAAGAACAGTAAGGTATCTGTGGTGTGATTACATGCAGATAAGGAATAACAAGTAAGACAGCTGAAAACCCACAGGTCAATAATTTTCTGTTCTAGTGAAATCCTGATAAAATTGCTGATTAATTTTCAAATTCTTATAGAGATGTGGTTTTATTTGCAGTTCATTTACACCTGGTCATTCTAAGAAATATTACTATATAACAAACAAACGTGGCCACTGCAATGTGAAATAAAATCAGGTTATTCTTATACAATAAAATATCTCCTGACATTGTGACTTGACAGGTATTGAAGAGGGGTCAGACAAAATTATTTTTTGAGAGAGTCGCAGCTGTATAACACTTGCCATGCTTTGTGTTGTATGACTGCCCATGATTGATAGTCTGAGCAGTAGTGCTGGTACTTGTTTGTGTATTCACAGGTGTGAGGAAAGCACAGGCCTGGAGTAATCTTCCCTTTCCCGAAACACGGATACTGTCAGGTGCATTTATGGCTTTGTGTGTCTAGAATTGGCCATTTCTGCCTGCCAAACCTTCAGCCTGGAGTTCCTTCTATTAATAACCTTCCCAAATAATTATTACTGCTTTATCATAGGAACTCCGATACCAGCACCACATCACACTGAGACTCCACTGAATGTAGTATGTAATCTATAGGTTAGATTTTTTTATGAGGAAAAAAACAGCTCTATCCACCTGCCCGGAGAGAAAAGATTTCTAAACAACAAACAAAGTAGTATTTTCGTAAGGACAGCCGGTAACACTGACGGCAACACCTCGCAGGCTGCACACAGCAGTGTGCTTCCAGCTACATGTAATTAGTGGCAAAATCCAACAGGTGGCACAAAAGTATTTGAATTTTATATTGATTTAAATCATGTGCCGTTAAATTATCAAAAAATGTAGAGGGGGTATTTTTTGTTAAATAAATAAATAAAATAATAATAAAAAAAGCGCTAAACAAAAAAGGAGAGTGGGTCAGAAGCGTTATCCCGATGCCGCGGACGATGCTGGCCGGTGCCGCGCAGCCGGGGCGAGACCAGCGTTTCGCTGCCTCCCGGGCAGCCCCGGCCAGCGGGGCTCCCAGCGGGGCTCCCAGCGGGGCTCCCAGCGGGGCTCCCAGCGGGGCTCCCAGCGGGGCTCCCAGCGCCTCCCCCAGCGCCCCGCGGGCTCACACGGCGCTCCCCTCGCCCCTTCTCCCCGGCGGGACGAGGCGGGGGCCGCGGCCGCAGCCGGAGGGAGAAAGGAGGATGCTCCCTCACCCTCGCACCCACCCACCGCCCACGCCGCTGCCCGCCGCCCCCGGGAAGCGGGGCGAGCGCCCTCCGCTGGCAGCCGCGGGGCCGGGAGCGGGGAAGGGATCGGGGAAGGGATCGGGGAAGGGATCGGGGAAAGGGCCGGGGAAGGGAGCGGGGAAAGGGTCGGGGAAGGGAGCGGGCAAAGGGCCGGGGAAGGGAGCGGGAAAAGGGCCGGGGAAGGGAGCGGGCAAAGGGCCGGGGAAGGGAGCGGGCCCCCGCGGCGCCGCCTGCCCGCGGCATCGCCCGGGGTAAGCGGAGAGGGGGCCGGGGGAGGTTCGCGCTGGAGCTGGAGCCCCCCTGCCCGCCGCAAATAAATCCCCGAGTAAAGATCTTGGGCTAGGCAGGGCTAATGGCGGCTTTGTAGCCCTGAGATATCTTTTTTAATGGACTTGTCCTGGAGGCTTGTGTGGGGAGGGAGGAGACGTGAAGGTTCTTGGACACCTGTGGAAATGAGCATTATAAAAGCACAAGTTGCCGGAAATAGTGACACCCAGGAGTTGTAAGCACAGCTCAGTTTTCCACCTTGTAGTATACACCACTAAAGCAGCTCAAAAAGAGAGGAAGGGTGACTTATTATACAGGAAAATAGTTACAGGACAAGAGGGAAGGGTTTTAAACTAAAAGAGGAGAGAGATTTACATTAGATATTAAGAAGAAATTCTTTACTGTGAGGGTGGTGAGACACTGGAACAAGTTGTCCCAAGAAGCTGTGGATGCCCCATCCCTGGAAGTGTTCAAGGCCAAGTCGGATGAGGCTTTTGAGCAGCATGGTCTAGTGGAAGGGAACCCTGCTCATGTTAGGAGGGTTGGAACTATATGGTCTTTAATGTCGCTTCCAACACAAGCCATTCAATGATTCTGTGTTTTCATACTATGAACTTCATTTGTGGAATATCAACATGTTAGTGCAGGCCTTGTGAATAGCTTCATAACAGTGTAACATGAGTTATGTGGTTGCTGTCTTTATTTCCCACTAAATTGTTGTAGTGAGTCAGGTGGAGCTTTACTGACATTTTGGTTTCCAAACATGTAGGAGATGTATCAATGGCTTAAATTCTTATGCAATGGCATCCCTACACCTGAAACTTAAGTGCAAGTCAAAGGTGTTTTCAAGAAGCTGGCCAAGATACATGGCTTGCTGAATTGTCTGAGGCAAAGAAAGAGAGGTGAAAGAGAAGTTGGACAATTGCCATAAATTAAAAAGGGAGCACTAATTTTGCATAAATATTTGCAGCAAAGGTCTGTAAGATAATTGCACCTGGGATAAAATATTCATGCCATTTTACTTTACACATTTATTCTCAATTAAACAAAGACATTGCGAGCCCATCATCTGTGACTTGTAATAGAGCCAATTCACAGACAGATAAATGTCAGACAGCTTCTCAGTGAAAAGAACCTGTGCAGGTGCTTGAAGCAGGATCCAGTTTCCAAGGAGCAATCTGATGATCTCTATTCCTGTGGGACCAAGCTGGAGCAAATCGTGGTAGCAAATGGCAAATGTACTTCCACTAAACAGAAGGGAACTTCAATCTGAATTCAGAGAGCAGTCAAATCCCACCACTAAGCAAAGGAAGGAGCTACAGGCTTTAGAAGAAACTAGTTAGGATGTGGAACTGGGCAAGCGCTGTGCCCAAGTTATGAAAGACACCTGTAATATCTGTGTTACTGGGTTTGCCGCCCATGAAAAGTTCAGAAGGTTAGTGTAGTAAAAGATGGAGGAAAACCAGTGTAAGTCATTTGTCTCAATATCCTGTTTTGAAAACTGATCAGAGTAAGTGAATGTGAAGATTGGAGCTGGAGGAATTGAGTGTTTTCCTATGAAACAGCTTGCCCAGTCAAGCTCTGCTTGTATAGCAGATCACAACCTTTAAAAGATTCTGGTCTACCCAGATCTTGTAAAGGTCTGTGAGGTGCCCTTCTGAAACAGGCCCAAGAAAAACCTGTCTGAGTACTATTGCAAATGCTTTTGCAGTAATGAAAATTAAGGGGAACCCCCCAAATTCAGTTATTTGGTCTTTCTGTGGAAAAGAAAACAATGATCTGGACACAAAAAACATATCTATAAATTTGGGTAGAGCTGACAGTCATGAGTATCAGATATGAAAAGTCATTCAGTTGTTGGAGAAATGGAAGGATATAAACTAGATGCAGCAAATAAAACTGCAAGAGTGACCTTAAAATTGTAGTTTTGGTCTAGGCAGCTGGAGAGCAGTAACACAGGTTTGATTGAAGTGCAGTGGCCAGGTGACTCTGGGCAAGGAAAACTGTTAATAGATGTCATAAAAATGAAATCCAAGGAGTAAACATGTAGAAAATAAATAGAAACTGCAAAATATCAGAGCTCTGAGACCACCAATAGGTCTTATCCTCTCTAAGCAGCCTCACATGGGGCTTCTGTCCACAACCCTGCCCACAGACCCAGAAGCCCCATTTCAGCTCCAGCTTAGGACTTCTGGTGTTTCCCTAACTCCCAGACAGACCTCAGACCTGTGTTATAGGTAGCTTGTGTTCTTTAGATTTACTTTATTGTCTGTCTTCTCTCTTGTCTTTGTTTTCTGTGTTGACTTTGGACTTGTGTTATAGCCTTATCTCCTGTCCTTTTTCCCTTTATTCCTGGCTGGAGAGCCTGTGTGGTCTCTGAACCTGGTTCATCATTTTACATTCTCTGGGACTACCAGGATGTCCTGTTACCAATGAGTAGTCTGGTCTATGTACTGTATTCATGTGGGACTGTGCCCTGGTCAGCCTGTGCTAGATCATCCTCAGCCTGTGGCTTGCCTTTGTTGCTTCCTGACACAATGTAAATCCTTCTAACTCATTGAAATCAACTGGCTTTTCGTTGATAGCATGCATTTATCCAAAACTGAGATGACTGGCCCTGGGTATTTTGACCTCTGAATGTGACAAGTAAAGCTGGAAAGCAAAAATATAAGGGTTGAAATAATAGCTGGTTCGGATGACTATAGGACAAATAACTTGTTAATGAGTGTGAGGGAAAACATTCTAAAATTTCGTCCGTATGAGTTCTTCATGCAGGTGTGGGCTAGGTGAGGCAAATTGCAAGAAAGCAGTAAGCTTTCACAGTTGTTTTTTTCAGTGAATTGTTTCCTGGCTTCAGGCATAGAAATCATAATGACAGCTAGATAAATGAGTGGGAGCTCACTGAAGAGGAGGGATTTGTTGAGTCTTGTCTTTAAATTTTCTTAATGGGATGAAATTAGCAGAATTCCTTGAAACAGAAACAATTCACTGACAGTTTTGCCGAATAACGCTCAAACCCAGCAAATACTCAACAAAAGGGAGGGTTGCTGCATAGCATGAAGCAGTGAATCTGTTAGAAGTGTGACTAAGAAAAGTGCATGAAGGGGAATGAGAAACTCTTGTTCTAGAACATTGCCAATCTTTTTTAAAGGAGCAAAAAGCCAAGATAGATCCCTTGGATGGGGGTAGCATAAGCTGTTTTCTGAAGAACACCAAACCACTTAGTAGCCATCTGACCAAGTAACCTCATCAGAGAAGAGAGAGCTGTTGGAGATTATTGGAAATCTATCAAAAAGCATGGATGTTCACTATCCTTGACTACTCATTGTAGTTTGTTTCTTCAGCAAGAGCTGAAAGGTGTAGGACAATAAAGAATATAGTGTGGCATACACATCTCTGGATTTGTAGCATGGTACAATGACTGTACTGCATTGTAGAAACTTCTGGAACCGAAACTTTACTAATAATCTATGGTAAGTCTATGGCCAAAAATCTGAAATTAAGCCCAAATATACCAGAGCTGCTTCAAAAAGTTGTATTCTTTTGGCCTGTGGTCAAGGAAGAGGGAATTCCTGCTAGTGATGACAACATATACTATATAGGGATTACTAGTACTGTAAGCATTCCCAGATGTGTGCAGTTACACAGTTTTTAAAAATAGCTGCTTTTGTGCATGGAGAAGGAAATCCATTTGAATGTGACTTGACACTGACATGGTTAAAACCAGCTGTGTTGGCCTCCTTGGGCTTCAAAATGGATTCTTGCATGCATGAACTTGGATGGTCTTGAAACAAACAAAGAGGCTAACAAGATCAATGGCTTATACAGAAAATCTGAGCTTTATAAAAATAGGAGTAAAAGTGCCACAGAGTGTTGGGTAAGTCTGAGGAATATTTTTACTTTTTAAGAGTATAAGGAATCTCTGTGACAAAGACACTGTCTGCATTTGGCTACTTGAAGTCAACAATCCTCATATTTAGACTTTTGGCCATCTGGAAAATCTGTGGAGTGATGCTGTCTTGGTGTCTGACATGGACATCAGAGATATGGCACTGTTAAAGTCTGAGCCACAATAGACAGTGGGGAAAAATTAATTGCTGTTTTTTCTTGAAGTTGGATAGAAGGTGCAAAGCTTGCACACATGGGATTTGATCACTTTAAGTAACCACTGAGCGTGGCTGTGGCAGCACAATGCCCAACTCAAGTTATAAAATTCAATGGAAGCTATCCATGAACCTAAATTAAGGTGGAAGGGCCCAAGTGGAGCCAAGGTATGTAATGCTAAGGTATTCAAGATGGCTGTCTGAAAACTAATATAGGTTTGACAATGAGTGGTGCTTAAATATCTATTGCAATGTACATAAAGGCTAAAAAATATGAAAAGGTCTGAGAAAAGTGATACCAGAAGACGCACGTTTAAAACAAAAAAGGAAGATATAACTTGCGTGGTTAGAGACTTCTTGATAAAATCAAAAATCTTAGATCTTATTATAGTTTAAATAATTGTTTCAGGAACTAGGAACTATTAGTGATTGATTGGTATGCTTATTGGTGCAACTGAAAAGGGATTTCCAAGGTTATATCATGATTCAAAATCACCAGACTTCTATCTGCCTCCTATGTAGGGATACCAGTAGCTCATATGAATTGTGATTGATTAATGACTTTCTCTGTGCAAATGTGATCTGAAATGTGTGTTATGTGCTTTTTATCAGGCTGTGTATTCCTTGAGCCTAATGTGTGTGAGTGATTTCAGAGATGCTGCAATTTGTTCCAAGGACCAATTATGGTCCTTAGAAAATATAGTGCATACTCCTCTCAATGGTATTTTGAGCAGACACTGTATAACCAACTGAAATTCTCATAGGCAAAGTAGTTTTTCCACAGGATCATTCATTCAAAACTTATAATTTATTGTAGAACCAGAATGTCCATCGCCCAAAATGACACACTGGGTTCTTTCATTAGTACCTTTCAAGGTCAAAACCTCCACTGGAACCATTTTCTAATTGCTGTCTGATGGTTGTCTGATTTCATTTTTTTTTGAAAGGTTTGGAAAGGTCATCAGGCCAATAACTAGGAAAGGGAGAAACACAGGACAGCAAAGAAGAAAAGTCTTGGTTTAAAAAAAGAATGTCAAAAAAGTTGGTGATATTTTTGTTTTAGTGGGTTTTATGCCATGAGTGTTCGTGGAGTGTTTGATAAGGCTTCCTGGGTATATTCAATCTTTTTAAATGAGATGAAAGCTCTAATGCTGTCCAAGGATCTGATGATAAATAGGCTAACCAGATATGAAGAAGAGGAAGGCTGAATCCAGTTGTTTCTGCTGCAAATCCTAGGAAGTAAGATATGACCTCATGGAAGTACTTAAAAAACAGTGGTAGAAAAAAAATGGAGATTAAGGAAAGTTAGCAAATATCACATTATATGGAAAATCTTGATAAATATGTTGTATGGTGAAACAGCATTTTATTTGCTCCCAGGCCTTGACTGGTGTGTGGCAGAGGCCACAAACTCCTCTCTGTTTCTAAAGTGAATAAGAGATGTCTGCTACATTTTCTTTGCAGTAGAGATAAGTAAGGAGGGGAAGTACTTTGGAGAAGGAGTGTCCCCAGGAAATCTCTTGGAAAACAAACAGGTGATCTGCAGGGGAAAGCGATCAGGCTGAGAATCATCAATAATGGTAAGAAAATCAATGGTATGCTAAATGATGAAGTTGAAATCAGAAACAAGTCTAACATTCCAGCAGCAAATGAACATCCACCACCCATGGCAGAAAAGGAAAGCTTATAAAGGCAATAGGTGGTAAGATTCACTACCATTGCTCCTTGGAGGAAGGATTGTGAGTGAAGTGGAAGGGCACCTTCAGGCATAGGCTTGCCAAGCTGGTGAAGAGGGTTTAAGCTAAAGTTGCCTCTGGAGGAGAACTATAATCCATCCCACTCAGATCAGTTTGATACCAGAGTCAGCAATAGACACCCAAAGCCTGGAGAGAGACCTCAGGTCAGCAGGAGAGCACCTAAAGAGCAACACAAGGAAATTCCTGCCACTCCAGCCTATAAATTAGATTCATAAGGTACGACACCTGGTGGGAGATGCTCCCCCCTTCACCCCCCCGCACACGGTCCCCAAGATGCTCACAAGAAGCCACACAAAGACCACCAGGAGTGGAAGCAGAGAGAAAGTTTATTAATGTGGCTAGGGGTATTTATAGGTTCTTAGAGGATCCAAACTCCCACCAATAAGAATCCAGGGATAACAATCAACGGGAAAGGGTTAATAAGGGCCAATAGGTACACTTAAACAGAGACCTTCAAGGACCAATCCCTGAAGACCTAACCAAACAAACAAGGGGGGCTTTTGAGAAAAACTATGACTAAGGGAAAAAAAGATCAAGGAATCTATTTTATAATACAGCAAAAGCTTCAGTTTTTAAGATATCCCGGGTAGCCTCCTCATTTCCCTCACAAACACATCCCCCGGCATGACCTCTTCCATTTCTGATATTGTAGGTCCACTTCCACAATAAGGGGCCCAACTTAAATGCCTCTGTGCAAACACATGCAGAATGGGGAATAAACAAGAGGAGTTAGAGTTGTTCATATACTTGCAGGGCTATGATGCCATTGGCATCACTGACACATGGTGGGATGGTTCCTATGACTGGAGTGTTGGAATGAACAGATACAGGATCTTTAGGAAGGACAGGCAGGGGTGATGGGGAAGGAGTGTCACCCTCTATGTCAATGACCAGCTGGAGTGCATGGAGCTCCACCTGGGGATGGATGAGGAGCTGAGGGCTTAAGGCTCAGGATTAAAGGGAAGACAGAGACAGGTAACACTATAGTGGGAGTCCAGTCAGTGGATAAGTAGATGAGACCCTCCACAGACAGACAGATGGAGTTACAGCATTGGTGGATAAAAGAAGAGCAACTGGCATCATCTACCTGGACTAGTGCAAAGTATTTAACACTGTCCTTCACTGCATCCTTGTCTCTAAACTGGAGAGACAAGGATTTGGTGGATGGACTGCTTAGTGGCTTAAGAATTGTCTACATGGTTGCAGTCAGAGAGTTGTGGTCTATGACTCAGATGTCCAAGTGGAGGGCAGTGACAAGCAGTATTCCTCAGGGGTTGATACAGAAACTGATACTGTTCAACATATATGTCAATGATATGGACAGTGGGATTCAGTGCACCCTCAGCAAGTTTTCTGATGACACCAAGCTGTGTGATGTGGTTGACACATTGGAGGGAAGGGATGTCATCCAAAGGGACCTTGACAGGCCTGAGAGGTGGGCCTGTGCAAACCTCATGAAGTTCAACAAGGTGAAGTACAAGATCCTGCATGTGGGTCAGGGCAATCCCAAGCACAAATACAGGCTGGGTAGAGAATGGATTGAAAGTAACCTTGAGGAGAAAGATTTGGGGCAGGTGGTCGAAAATAAGCTCAACATGACCTGTCAGTGTGCGCTCACAGCTGAGAAAGCCAACTGTGCCCTGGGCTCCATCAAAAGAAGTCTGACCAGCAGGCTGAGGAAGGTGATGCTCCCCCTCTACTCCACTCTCATGAGACTCCACCTGGAGTCATCCAACATAAGAAGGACATGGAGAGTGACTTTTTACAAGTGAATGTAGGAATAAGTCAGGGAAGANGAGTTGGAACTAGGTGATCTTTTAGGTCCTGTCCAACCCAAACCATTCTGTGAGATATGCTCTCTCCCATGTCTCAGGAGACAATCTGTTTATGTGACATTCCAGAGCATGTGTTGCCTCTTTAGATCCCAAATCAGATATGATACCTAAAAATTTCTGAGATTCATTGAGGCCACACAGTGTTATCCACCTATGTGGCTATGTGTGCTAGAAATGATCCTGGGTGGATCAAAAGTGACTGCTGGCATTTAAGAGTAGAGTGAGTGGATTAAGTTTTTCAGTTAAGGTTCATGCAATCACAGATATCCTGGGGATAAACCTGTGGACAATTTCTTGATAGAGCATTCCTGAGGAAAAATGGAATAAGTGTATTGTTACTACTGTACTTGCAACTGCGCTAATGTATTAATAAGACAGCTTTCTATAAAGGAGAAGGATGGTAAAGAAAGCCTAACTTCATATATAGTAGTCTTGGACTAGAACAAGAACTAGGAGGTACAGGATTTTTCAAGACTGTGTAGATGGTTGGCTCAGTCTGATGGAACTCTTGTATGACCATGATAAAAAGGAATAAGCAGAGGGACATGTGAAGTCCTAATGCGTGTTCAAAATTATGACTTAGTTGGAATAGAAGAGAGATTATGGGACATGACAGAGAAATTAGTAGGGAATTTTGTCTAGGGAAACAGGAGTACAAATATCAAAAACCGTCAGTTAAGCCCACTCAGGTTTTCTTAGTGATGGGGCAGGAGGGAACCAAAGACCATTATAATAAGAGTTCATGACAAGCCACCAAACTAGGATGATCAGCTGCATGGGGATTTTTTCTAGTGAATTGTAGAATCATGCCATGTAGAATCCGCCAAAGGGGACACAGATATTCCATAAATACTTGAGTAGTAAGGATGTACATAATTTTCCATTCTGCATGAAAAATAAGAAACATAGTAAGATAACTTTTTAGAATTGTTCGTCATTAACTGCAGGTGAAAGAATGACATAGAAAGGAAAAAATCAGTTTACTCTGATCTGAGTAGCACAGCAAAACTAGGAAGATAATGACACAAAATAGAAACAAGTTGCACATGTAGTGGGAAATAATTGTCTGCATGCTCTAGCATTAAGAGGAAAGTCAAATTGTCATTCTGTGGAGGGGAAAATTTGGTTACTTTGGACAAATAACACCTAGGAGGTGGATGTCATTAATGTGTTTTTTGCTATCAGTCTTCACTAAAATGACCATTTGCAAGAGGTAGCTAATTCAATGCAGTCTAGCGAGAAAGAAATGGGAATCTCAGCATTGAATGAGGCACATACAGTTTAGAGACAGTTAAGATAAAGTAGATACTGCCAAATTGGCTGAGACCGAGGTACCTACTCCTAGGGTAACTGCAGAATTACCTGCTATAATCAACAGCCTCTGCACCCAGACCTGGGATGGGGTGACTGCCTGTGCCGTTGTAGTGTGTGAGCTCTGTGTTGGCAACTGCAGTGAAATCTGTGTTACTTGAAGTCATTTTGTCTTCTGCTGTTCTGTCACTGGGGAGTGACATAGCTTCCTGTCCTACAAAGTTATTCTGGTTTCCCACCTGTAATTAAATTCTATGAAGCTTGCTCTCCTGCATCTAAAGATATACAGCTGCCACACCAAAGGATTTTTGACTGCAGGGGGTGAGAGTGTCCATGCAGAAATGGCAAGGGTTTATGTGATCTTTTGGTGTTTCTAATTGGGGAAGGCAAATAAAATAATTCTCACAGTGGGCGCAAAAGGGCATGCAGGTATTCAAGTAAATTCTTGAGCCATTTTATGCAAGCTGTTTCCACCAACATGTTATTTTTCTGAGTCAACATGTGCATTGATTTAAATAAGGTGTCTCTTGACAGGTTTTGCTTATAGTAGTTGCTAGTCTAAAGATAGTTCCTGAATTATAGGCTTTACTTGGGCTTTTTGTTTAACTTGCATTCTTGAAAGCTGGGCAAAATATCAGTGTTTATAAATTCACTCCTGTACCAGGTTTAGTCAAATAAGAGAATAAATCTAATTCTAGTCTGAGACTGCTGATCTGTTTAGTTAAAGTAGTATCAAATGTAGTAGTCATTAAAGCAGTAATTTTTTTCTAGGCAACCTTGCTCTCTAGTGTTACAATGGGCCCCTGAAGGCAAGAGTAACTGAGGTTCTTGTTAATAGATCCCTTGGGGCAGATTAGAGGTAAATGACATAGCATGACCAGTGTTTATAAATATATATATGTATATGTGTGGTTTATTTTAAGACAATTTGGTTGTAATAGAAAGGAAGCATGTAGCTGTTTTGGTTATTATTATCTATAATAATGTAACAATGTAAAAGTTTAGAGATATCATTTAAGAAAGTATATAAGGAAATGAAAGAGAAGTAAGAGTAGATAGTGGAGAGAAAAGGTATCACCATCTGTGGACCCAGCAATGAGACTTGGTTGTTGCAATTTTGGTGTCTGTTGGTTAAAGTGATGGCTGCAGTCTTGATCCATTGCAGGTGGGGAAAGCCCTTGAAACAGAGTTCAGTGGTTAATATACATTCAGTTCAGATGGGAATGCCCAGGTACTTCCCCTGGGGGAGAGTTTAACACTGTCTGTTGCAACACTGTGGATCATGCGCAGTCCTCTGGTGGAAGGCCCCAGAAATGAGTCTGAGGGCAGTTCAGGGGTTTAAGACCCCTTCTAAGACATGACAGCTGCCTCTCACTTCAGCATAGCTGAGCCAGTTATGTCCCATTAGAAGGGATGAATACCTTCAGGCCTATGTCTGAATGTCCTGGTACTTCCCTGGAAACGAATTTTATGCCTGAGCCAGTAGTGTAAGTGAAGGCATTGGCATGATGAAAAGCGTTATCCCACCTATCAGGATTTGCTTCTTATTGGCCTTCTCCCTTATGTGGCTCAAAATCCAGCTTGTTGCTAAACAAAGGTTGGCTTGTTGAGGTCATTTTCCAGTGGTGTGTGTGCACACCCTGTGTCCTGTGTGGATCAGAGGTTTTGCCACCACAGACAAAAAACTCTCCTCCTCCCCTTCGGTTGTGGGGTGCAAACCTGGCTTCAGCAAAGCACCCTGCTGCTTTTGCAAATGGCCAGCTGTTTAAGTCATTAACCATTAACATTTCAGTCTCAAACATCTATCAAAAGTAAAATAAGTAAAAGTCTTATTTTTATGGTATTAAAAATCAGCACGCCAAAGCTATTTTTTCATAACAGAATCATACTTTCTTGGAGGTTTAAATACTTTAGATAAGATTTTTATCCTCTGCTAAATTATGAGATGTTTGGGTAATATTTTGGAGAAGAATACAGGGCAAATACAGAGGTAGTGTAGAAATACAGCAGTTACACACTGCTATATAACTGCTATTTTCTAATATATGTATGTGTGTGCACATGAAGACTCATCTGTGTGTGTCAGTCCTGATGCTAATGGATTCATCACCTGGAGCTGGTTCTGTTGGTCAGCACACAAGTCAGAGGGTCTCCAAGAGATGACTTGTTACACACACAGCAGTGGAGAATAGGCTACATGTGAGTCCAGCAATCCCACCGTAGTCTGCAGTTACTGTCTCCTTGTGCTTTGACAGAAGTGCTGAAATGGCTTTTTTTGTCTTTGTGTCACACACAAAACGACTTTGTGTGTGATAAGAATCTTTTTTTGATTGCATGAACTAAAGATTAAATAGCTATTAATATAGTAATTACTGAGACAGGAATCTAATGGTATGGTTGTGAAAAGTGTCATGGAGTATCTTAAAGTGAGAAGTGTCTATAATCACTCTTAGGTGACTGAAGTACATGCTGCTGATACTAGATGTGGTCTTGTCTCTTACACCCTGGCCTTCTCTTGCATGCAATTCTGTCCCATCCCTTATGCTGGTAAAAGTTTCATGTAGCAATGCTTTGAGCTGAATCTGCATAGCCACTTGAGGCGAAAGGAAGCTGGGAGGAAAAAAGGTAAGATCGAATCCTGACCTGACTCACACTGGAGCTATGGCAGTACCTGGACAAGGTGAATTGTATGTAAGCATGATTGAAAACAAGGTATGCAGGACTCCCCACTTGGTAGCAAACCACCTTTAGTTTCTTGATACAGGACTGAAGTGACTGCTCTGAGATCAGAAAATGTACTTTTTGTGTGATTGTAACTGATGACACAGATATAAAAGTCACTCTGAAAACTAACCTCAGAAATGGTCTTTCTCTCTTTCAGGATATCTTATAGCTCAAGTAAGTATTTTTCACTGATTGATGTGCCTCTTTTATCTGGTTTTCTTCTTGGAAGAATCAAGATCTAAAAATAGAAAAAATCATTCTAAGTAATTCGTAACATATCCACCATGCATAAAAATGAAACATGCTACTTTTAAAGAGCGGCCTGAAGATCACTGCTAAGTGATAGTGCAGATTGTAGTCAATTAACTTCTCAGAAGCATGACTGAGGTTTGAATGCATGCATGGGTCAACTTATTAGTGAAAAGTGATTCTGAAAGCTGCTGAATTCTCAGGATCCCCAGGATTTTCACACTTCTCTTTCCATGTGGTGGTGGAAAGCCACAACTATAATGGGCTGGCATGTACCATTCCATTTTGAGTTTATGAAATGGCAAAATAGCTGCCAGAACTGTCTTCATGCGAAGGGAAGTGCCTGAGAAACTGTGTGGCTTAAAAGTCAAAGCTCAACTTCATGAGTTTTTTTCCACCTTTTCCTTGTGCACTGTCAACAATATTATCCTCTGATGAGGAACTGAGGGGAGAGATTGCAGTCTCCTTCTTATCATATTTGTTGGTATCACTGTGAAGAAGTTTTATTCTTTCCTAATAAAGAATACATAGTACTTTCAATTTTTGGTTCTTTTACCTCATTTGTGATAGTTTCTGTTCTGTATTCCTCTTGCTATCTGTGCTGATTTTCATACATAGTCATCAAGGTCTGTTTGAAAACAGATTCAGCTTCTGACCCAATTTACACTGTTGTTGTTTGTTCTAACTCACCAAATCATGATTGGCATTTATATATATTTATTATTTTTGGCTCTGCTTTGCTGTACTGTGCCAGGAAAAATCTTGCCAAGTTCCATTCAATTTCCATGTTGTTGTTGAGGTTAAATGACCCTCTTAATCCTTGCTGCAGTGCTTTTGCTCTTCTCCTGTAGTTAGTAGCCTTCTTTGTGAAGTTTTTTGATTTAATCAGATATGGAGTCTTCTCCAGATGTCTGGAATTCAGTTTCCTAGGTATCCTACTATTTTCGACTTAAAGACATTCCAGCCTCTGAATTTCTTAGTTCATCTGGGTTCCCTGAGGAGTGCCCTAGGTTTTCTGAAGTTTATGCTTATGAAGTTGATAATTGAGTTATGAAACTTTCAGTCCTTTGATTTAATTTATACTAACTCAACTTTCAATGTTAAACTATTTGAGTCTCCATTACATGGCAGAATAAAATGTAAATAATGTAAGTTTATGTTAGGTCTAGCTATTTGTTATGCAGTTTTGTTGGCTGTAACATCCAATAGTGAGTTGCTTCCACCCATATCATTACCTGTTGTTGCTTACTATATATAGTCAGTTCTAATCTTTGTCAGGAAGCTTGTCTTTCACAATAGATACTGTCACAGTAGCCAATAGTTTCTCTTTCCAATGATGTTGCAGTGATTATTATCCAAGTTTATATCTGCCCATGAACTTCATAAACTTTCATCTTGATTCCAGCAGAAACTCTTTATCTTTAAAAAAACATGATCTTGTATTAAAAAAAAAAAAGCCTTATAGCTTGTTGTGTATCCCAGTGCTGTCATCTTTAGAATTGTCTTTCCTATGTGGTATCTGTCCTTCTATATCTAAACTCCAGTTCTGAATTTTATATTATCAAACTTCTGTTTTCTCCTTAACATTCATTTTCACATCCTATAAATGTAATTCAAGATCTTCCATTGTGTTGGGAAAGCTCTTGAGTGTTGTTTACACATCAGAGTTGTTTCCTATTCTGTTGCTTATATAGACCAGACTCAGACATGTCATCTTCTGTTACCTTATTGCTGTTCACAGTCTTAATTATTTTTATTTGCCATATGTTCTCCTGCTACAACAGGTTTTTTTAATACATGTCTGGATTCTCATTTACCCTATATTTTGTCTTCCCACTAGTGTTTGGAGATCTATAATTTCTCAGTTTAAAGCGGTTCTTATCTGTTGTGTCAGCTTTGATCCTAGGTAGCTATTCCCTTGAGCATTCAAGTCAAATTTACCTCTTGAAAAATGACTGCCTTCAATAAATATAACTCAACAGTCAAACACTACAGACCCTTTTTACACCACTCACCATTTAGGTATTGGTTAGTCTGTTCTCTTATTAGGCATTTTATTCTTTCTCTGGTGCCTTGATGTTCCTGAAGTTCACACAAATATCTACTTGTTTTTAAGTATACCATAAAACAGTTAGTCTTTGATTTTTTATTTTTTTTTTCCCAGTGGGAATTGGGCAATATTGGTTTTGGGTAGTTGTAATTGTTTTCCAGGTTCCTTGTGATGTTTCCCCGTTCTGGCTCCACCTGTAGTTGCACCTAACAGATATGATGCTATTTTTTTTTTTTGATTCCCTTACATGAGCAGACTGTAAGTAAGTAGCAAGGAGCCTGTGATCACATAGACCTGCCTTTCTATGTGATGCTGTGATTCTGTAGCCTTTTCTTGTGAGTGCCATTTTTATTTCTATCTGGAACTCTGTTCCTTCTGTTTTCTTTCAGTGTTTCTATGTACTGCCTTGGTTCTCCTTCAGTTTCCAATGCCTGATACTCTGTTGTCTTATTTCAGAGCTAGCATCCTTTTTTTCTCCTTCTTGGTACCTTTATTTTTTACTTTTTTTTTTTTCTGTTTTTTTCCTCTAGGACATCAAACCTCCCTCTCCATTCTGTTTCATTTTCAAAAGTTAGTCTAATTCTTCAAGTTCACCTTGTCTTTTTCTTCTATGGGCAGATCTCCTCAGATAGCAGTTTTTCACCTTCTCTTGTTATGGTATACAACTGAAGGTCTCAGAGAGAGGCTCCTCTCTTCCCCTCTATTCCAAAAGACATGTTGGCTCTAACATCATCAGTTGAATTCTGAACCTTTATGTGTTTTTCAGGTATCCACTGAAGGATAATGAAGATCCCACTATTTCATTACCTTGTATCCTTATCCTAGTACACTTCAGGGATCACCATCATCCTTTATTGAAATCTAAATGTCTTTACCTAACCATCCCTTCTTGGAGTTGTGACCAGAAGACTTGGTCACTCATCTGGCATGCACTCTTTCTTTTCTTTTTAATGTTCATTTATTGAACTACTTAAGTAGGTTGAATTGACCCCAAATTACTTGCTGTTCTCAAAGATGATGTAATCATTGTCCTATATGTTACTACTTGTGCCTTGAAACTTCATGTGTCTTGGTAAAGCTATTGCACATTGTGTATGCTATTGTACTATTAAATGAGGCAGGGTCAAGTTGTACCTCTGTTGCTCTACAAGGTATTTTTTTTAATACATATGTGATTACATGGTCATTTTTTTCAAAACTCAAAACATATTGACAGCTTGGAGCAAATGCATATTGCCTGTGTGTGTTGTGGAAGGAAGTCTTTGAATACCAAAAGAAGGATGCTATGAGTAAAGAACATGTGTCAAAAAAAAAGAAAAAACGTGTTCAGGAAAGAATTGAAAGCATAGACAGGAATAAAAAAAATAAATAATTGTTCTGTTTGCGTTCAAAAAGTAGGTCTTCTGGAAACCTGTAAGTCCAAGAAGTGATTAACATATGAAAAAGGAAACAACATAGCTGAAAAATTAAACTTTTTTTTTTCTTTTTAATGTATGTACATTTAAGAAGAACTGGGTGAGATTTTTCAACTAGCTTTTTGATGGGGAACAATGTTGGAGGATCTTTATCAAACCTATTTATTGATGGATCTTTCTCAAATCTAGTTATTGATGGATGAGATCTCTGAGCAAATGGACAAAAAGGACAAGAATAAATCTAAAGACAGAGATGACATTCACTCTAGAGCTCTAAAGAAACGTGGAGATGAAACATCTGAAACATTAATACATGTCAATAAATCCAGTGTTAGGTAAGCTAGAGCAAACTTTTTCAAAGAATATATTAGATAGACAAGTGGAAAACATATGCCTCCAAGAAGCTTTCATCTTCTGTTTTAAGAAAATAAAAATCAGATCTGTCAGTGTTTTCTGGATTTGTAAATGTATTCCTGAAACAGTGTATCGAGATTTCTTGTGAAAATGTAAGAACTAAGAGACCATGGGATAACAGGGAAGATTTTCATATGGATTAGTAGTGGATTATAAACTAGGATAAAGAAGGACATGTGTAAAGCATCATTTCTCACCGTGGAAGGAATTTGCCGATAAAATCTACTATTCTGTGCTGCAATATGCTCATTAGCATATTCACAAATGATCAGAAAAAGGAAGAATACCTAGGCAACAAAGTTTGCTGATGATACCATCTACTGATGATAAAGAGCTGCAAAGCAATCCAAGAATACTATGATAAAACAGCTGATTAAATTCATTATAGACTAATAGATGCCCTTGGCAGGGGGGAGCCAGGAAAGAATGGTCCTAATTTTACATATTCTTAGACGGCTTGTGAGTTGACTATTACAACCCTAAATCTCATTCTGGGTGGTAATAGATAGCCTTATGGAAACAGGAGAGCAGTGCTGAATGGCAGTAAAAAAATCAGATGGAATATGATGAATTATTGTGAAAGGAACAGAGAACAAATCAGAACCTCATTATGCCACTTTGCAAATTCATCATGTACAATCATTGTGAATATAGTATGGAATGCTCGTTTTTCAAATTAAAAAGAATATTATCAAACGAGAAAAAGCACTTGAAAGGAAAAAAAAAGGAGATGGGGATGAAGTAAGAATGAAGTATCTGAGTTTCATTTTTGAACAGAAAATACAAGAAAATAAAAAAATATGAACTTGTTTGCCCATGTAATGTGGCTGGAGAACTTTCTCCTCTCTTTTCTTATATATATATATTTTTTTTTTGAAAGATTATTTCCCTCTGTTGTGATTAATTTGTTGTCAATATATGAGAGCAGAGTATCAAAGAAGAGGCTACTGTGTAGCCCAGGATTAACACTTGATAAAAGTGACTTTTTACTATGAACGAAGCAGTTTTAGGCATATGTATGTAGAGTGCAGATGTTGTCCTCTGATTCTGCCATCATGATTGAGGATCCAAAATACTGCAAGGATGAAAGAAAACATACTTAACAATGTTGGTGTCCCCAAAAAGAACGTGTAAATGATCATCCTGTGGCACATTCTGGAAGCCAAAAAATTATGCATACAGTTTGAGAAGAGACAAAAATTGTGGTGGAATTGTATCACTTTGCAAGAGTTTACCTCAAAACATATCAAAGTATGATAACAACACTTCTAGATGAAAATAATGCCTGATAAAGAAAATTAATAATATTATATTAATCTTAAATCAAATGGGATTTTTTTTCTTTTAAGTTGAATTGAACCCTAGCACATAAGCCACAATAAGGACAAGGACAAGCATTGAAAGAGAAGATAAAGGTATCCAAAGGAAGATGGGTACACTTCAGGACAAAGGCTTCTGAACATAATATCCTAAAGGAATGAGGTAAATACATTTCTATGTGAACAAAAGCAATGCGAAAATGTGAAAACAATGTGAAAATATGTAAAGGGCTCAGCATGAAAAGACATTTGTTATGGAAAAATAATCGCAAACCCTTTTCAACAGGAGAGGGTAATTACTGGAAGAATAAGGGAATTAGAAGAAATATTTCAGGGCTTCATCCTGGAAAAAGAAAGGAAGTTGTAGCATACACAGATAGTTTCATTCCATCAATTCTTTCATTATTTGTGTTCTGTAGCAGAGTATGATATGCCTCTTGCTCTACAGGGCTAGGGGAAGTAATCTGTAGAGTGGGTGCAGTTGCTGTTCTCTGTAAGGGTGAAAAAATCACTCACATGGTGAAATATTTTCTGAATTCACGCATCCTTAATAACTATGCAAAAAAGAGGAATATTTTCAGTACTGCAGTTGAAGATATTGTGTAGGTAGTGCTTGATGCGCAATGTTTTATTGTTTGGTTTGGTTTTCTGGTTGTTTGTTTTTTTTTTTTGTTTGGTTTTTTTTTCCTGTTTGTTTTGTTGGGTTTTTTTTTAATTTTTTTTTTAATTTTTTTTTTATTTTTCTTGATGCAGTGATAGACATCTGGCAAGTGTCCTGGGAAAAAAAGTGCTTTACAAACATCTGTATGTTTTAAGCAGTCTGTGTGGAGAACATTGTTTCTTCAGACTGCTGTATTAGTTGTCATTGGCATCCAATGCATTTCACAATGAGGAGGGATAGAAAGTTAGTCCTGGAGTGAGCGCTAAGGCACATATACTGACCCTTTTGATTTAGGACAAAACTCCAGAAGTGTTTTGCTACTGAAATGAGGCTTTCAAAAGAGACAGAGCCCTAAGCTAAAGTGAATGAAGGAGAGATACACACCATCTTGTGTATCTAACATCATTCCTTGGAAGAGTCAGTCATGCTTTAAAAAGACTTCATATCAACAGTGTTATTGATGCTATTGGGGTTTGCACCATAAGACTATATATATAAATAATACCCTAGAAATATATTAGAACTGCAGGCAAAAAATAAAGCAGGAAAATCTGTCTGGGGAGCACAAGAGGAAAAAATATCCCATGCAGTAAAGTGAATAGAGTTACTAGTCTTGGCTGCCCATCTGTTCTTTCACTCCTCTGAGAAAGCCCTCCCTGAACATGCTGTCACTAAAAAGGTCACCATAATCAAATCCATTTGGGCTAGTCCTTGTTTAATTTAATAATAGCTCCTATTGGGAGATTAGGCTCTTTGCAGTGAAATGTGGGCACAGCTATTCCATCATAGGGTTATGAAGATAGTAAAGCCCCTCCTTGAGTTGAAGAGTAACATGGGGTCTGATCGACAGTATTTCAGCTATAGATGGACAAAGCAAAGCTTCATTTGCTGTCTGCTACCACTTTTTTGTGTAGCTCGGAGCACTGAAAATATGCATGTTTGCAGAGTTAGAATGTTATATTCCAGTTCCAGGTGTATATAGGCACAGCAAAATGAAAATCTCACCATTTTGGTGTTCGGGAGAGACCCATAATTCATAAACAACAACACTGTGCTATGACGTTATAGACCTGAATGATTCAGCTAGTAGTGAAGAAACAAAAGTAGTTTGAAATATTGTGTAGGGAAAGATAGCATTTCTTATTTATCAGCATGTACTGCAAAGAAATAGATGTTTTCTGCTCTGCATTCAATAGGAGATGAATTAGTGGTTGTTCCAATTAGTGTAGTGCCATTTTGATTGAAAAAGATGTTAGAATATAGCTATAGTGGGTAGGGTGTCATTGGGGTAAGAAGGGATCTGCTGGTTATAAACAAGTCCCATAGCCATATTTTGGAGTTGCATTTGCTGAAAATGAGATGGAGCAATGATTTACCAATGTGTGATATCACAGGAAATTTCGGAGTGTTAGGTAGTGAGTTATTTAATTTTATATTTGGGAAAGGAAGATACAATTAAAATACTTCAAACTGCCTTTGCAAGAGGTATTTGGAAATAGTTGTTGGGTAGCATAGATACTCATGTAAGTTATAGCCAATCAGTCAGATCTCATACATTAAATAAAACAGGCATTTGCCAGGCTGCTTGGCTCTCAGCATTACAAACCTGAAGATACAGAATGCTTGTCTCTCATTGTCCCACTGAATATTTCAGATTGGAATAGCTGAAAGAGGAAAAGATGTAGAGCATCTCAGCAGAATTACCAAGAGCTTTGTGTTGCAGGTGTTCTGCAAGGAGCAGTTAGTGAGTTCAGATCTTCTTGAGTGGAGAGTGGTTAAGTAGGCTTATGCATATAATGAGTTGGCCGTTGCAACTCCAGGATTTCTGTAGAAAAAAGAGCCATCTCCTTAGTTTTGTGCTTAACTCTAGCTCTTCAATACCCTGCTTTGCTGCTTTAGTAACACTTGTGGTAAAAATGTTTCTTGTCAGAGGAAATGAAATATTTTGTTTTGTCCCAAAATTAAAGTAGCTTTGCTTTTCCATATTGTTGAGGAGAAAACAAACATGTACCTATCTGCTGCTGTCATGATGACTTTTTAATTATGCTTGGTCAGGTTTTAATGTCCATTCTCCAGGCAGAAATCCATTGTTCTCTCATCCCTGCTCTTTGTTTCTTCGCGATCAGCTGCTCCCCACTCATTTGCAGAATGAAGGGCTGAGCTTTAATATGTAACTTGAGCTCTTACATGTCAGGGGGGAAGGGACTGTGGCCATCTGCATGCTGCTGAACTCAGTGCAGTGTAAAACACTGTCCACCTCTGTACAGACACATTCATATATTTGAGACAGGGTAGAGGGTAAAAGGAATTATGCGGTACTTTCACTGAAATGTAATTAGACCTGCTAAATTGGAATAAGAAACATATACATTGAAATAAGTTTTTGATGAGATTTTTAGTACTGGTTAATAGCATTAATGTTAAAATTGCATAGTTTTGATTGGAATTAGTCTAGAAATGTTCTTCAGATCAGTAAAACTACAAAATATATACCAGCAAATTCTGACTGAGCAATCAAGAAAGGTAGAATAAATACAGAAAATATTTTATACTACAATAGATGGCTGTTCAGTTTTCAGTTTATGTCAGAAGATATGTCTAAAAATGTGGCTACTGAAACATGGGGATACTGATTACCTGCTTTTTTTTTTTTTCTCAGATTTAGCCCTTGTCACACAGGTGACTCCAGAATGGACCTAAGTTTTGACAAGGATAAATTGCACTTTAATTAAATGTGACTGTTTTGATATTTCTGCAAAGTAATTGATTTTGTGTCAGAAAGGACCATTAGATCATTTAGTTCAAGATGGCAAGGTAGCACAACCCCTAGTTCATTACATATATAGAACTTAACAACTCATCATTTATTATACTCTTTCAGAAGTGTAGGCAACCTAAATTTCAAAGCTATAAGAGGTGATTCAATATCCTATCTCATTGTTAAAAAAAAGGTGACAATTCTATTTGAATTTGTTTAGTGTTAGTGATCAGTTGTGGGTTCTGCTTTTACTCTTCTTCCCTAAACAGCCTTTTGAGCAGGTTTGTTTTTTTAAAAAAATTAATATAGTTGTTCACTCTAATGAAATCACTACTTAATCTTCTTTTGGTAAGTTAAACTGATGGAATTTCTGAATTAATGTGATGCTTTGTTCATTCTAAATCTCTTTTGCACTTCCTACATATATTTATATAATAATCTATATATCATTTTGTAGTCTAGAATTACAGTATTTGCATTGTATTTCTCATCAAAGACACAAAGGGGTAAAGTGTATCTTGGTATTCTTACATACTGCTATTCTGTGAATGTACATTCACATTTTTTGTGGCAGAACTGAGCTGGGAGTTTGTATTCAGCTGTTTGACAGTTATTTAGGAATCGACAAGGACGAAGTTACTGTTTTCCTGAATACAGTCCTCGTGTCAAGTGATCAACAGGGTATTCCTTGCTTCTATATCCATGACGATGCACTTGACTGTATTAAGGTATGTGCTATAAGAATGACCTTAAACTTACTAAATTAATTTTTGGATCACTCTGCACAATTGCCCTCTCTACCTTACTTATATTCTGCAGAATTTGGTGGATTTACAAATCTGATAATGAATCAGTTTTTACTTAATTCCAGATAATTTGCAAAATATTGAAAGTCATCAAGCTGCATAACATACAAAATCATTACCACTTGATGATTGTTAGTTACTAATTAAGTCACTAAATAATTACTATTAAAATTCCGGGAGTTATTCAGATCTTTATACATTAATGTGATTTTGAGTGGCAGAACAGAGTGATAGATTCTTTTACCCCTTTGAAAAAAATATTTTAGAGATCTCCCCAGATTCCCAAGACCACTCAAAATTCATTGAGATGACATCAGCCAGCTCTTGCATGAATCCTATCAGGCACCATAGATTTTTAGGGATGCAGCTGAAGCAGCGGATCCTATACAAGTTGAGGGGCGACTGGGAGTCATGGTCCTCCAGCTCAGGGCACTGAGACCCCCTTGGTCCGTCATCCATGTTGAAGATGGGGGCAAAGAATGCATTAAACGCCTCTGCCTTGTCTCTGTCCCTGTTTGTGAGTTGACCATCCTCATCCTGTAATGGGCTGATGTTATTTCTATACTACCTTTTGCCATTAAAATATTTGAAAAAACTCATTTTATTGTCACTCACATTTCAGTGAAGTTCAAGGTGAAGTACCTTGGCCTTTTCCCATGGCCATTATCACTGGGTTCCCTGCCCCATTCAGTGTCAGGCCCACTTATCCCCCCTTTTATTCCTTTTGCTGTTGGTTAACTGTGGAAGCCCTTCTTCCTGCCCTTCATGCCCCTCACTAGATTCAACTTCAGCTGGGCTTTGGCCTTCCTAATCTCATCCTTGTGTACTCAGTGCCTATATATTTCTCCTGTATGATCTGACCCTGCATCCCTCTCTTGTACTGTTTGTTTTTATGTGTAAGTTTAGTCAGAAGCTCCTTGTTTATCTGCATGGGTCCCCTGCCACATTTGCCTGACCTCCTACAGGTGGAGATGGACCATTCTTGAACTTGGAGGTTATGATATGTTCCTTGAAGGACAACCATTCCAAAAGCATTTGTAAATTTGGTTGCAAACAGTAAAGTAGAGACTTAGAACTGCAAATAGTGGAGGATTAGAATGGTGAGGTGTTGTCAGTTTCTGGATTAAGTGTAAATACTGCAGAAGTATTATTTCCTTTCAGTTCTGTCTACACATGGAAATATAGAGGTATGTGGAAAAACATAAACTGAAAGAATTTGGAGAAGCAAATCCAAATTTATCTGTCAAGTTTTGGTTTTGAACAAAGAGCATGAAAGTAAGGTAGCTGGAAATTTAAATGTACTGTAGAAAATAATCTTTGATCTTACTGAGTTTCTCTAGGTGTGATGTAATTCCTGACAGGCCTCCAGGTCAATTAATATGCCTTCCACTCCAACAAATGCAGTTGATTCTTCTGATTGCTATTGTCCCCATAAAGCAATCATTTCCTGTTTTGCAGATCTATATAAGACAGCATGCAAAACTGCATTTCACTTTGCATTAATGGGAAAGATAACACATTTTACATGTTGTTGCATTTTCAGAGATAACAAGGCAAGAGTAACCTCTAACATTTTGCCTTCCTATGATGGTCCTCAGTGCTTAGCTGCTAAAGTTTGGGAAGGGAGATTTTCTATAATTTCTCTTTTTTAATATTTAGGCTGCACTATACTTTGACATTAGTTCCATGGAGACAGATTAGAAGTATCAAATATTCCAGCCCTGCGATATAGCAAGGGAAAAAAAGAGCTCTTGTTGAAGAAAAAAAGAGTACCCTTTTTATGTTAGGATTTCATTTTCATAAATAAATTAATTCAAAAAAGAAGCTTGAAAATTGAAAACCTTCTGTAAGTGTATTTTAGGTACTGTATACAGCTGAGAAGTATGTATGCTTCAGTGAAAATGTTAGTTTAGCGAAAGTTGTGTGAGAAAGTTCATTTTGGATGTTCTGTTTCAGCTCATGCTCCCTCTTTGGTTGAAGGTTTATGCTTCTTCAAGATATTTCCTATTTCTCTTTTCCATTTAATTCCATTTTGTAAGTGCACTTGCTTTATGATAGTGATGACTAGAAGACAGCCAACTCTATCATTATTCAAATATGATAGTTCCATAAGGAGAGCAGGATATGACAGTAAGAGGAGGTAATGGACTGTTTTCTTTTATCTGATTGTTTTAGCACCTTGCAATTTCCTCAACCATCAGACTAGCCCAAAAAAGTTTGAGTCTGAAAATCAAAAAGATGGGGAAGTAATTTGATGGTGTTGGTCTTACATCTTTCGGCAACAGACTGTGAAAATGTGCAAGAATGTTTGCAAGTGGTTTGAATGAGTATGTGGAAAGATGTGGATCAGAGGTACTGTTTTAAAAGTAAAATAAAACACTATTAACACAAAAAGACCTTTTTGTTTTTTCCTGGTGTTAAAATTCTTAGAAGCTACAGGCAGTCCCCATCTTGGAATTTGGAACCTACTGTCTGGTTTTTCAATCAGTTTAGCTAGTGATACTAGAAGGAACAAGTGATACTTGGAGGAACTGTGTGGGTTATGACAACAAAAGGCTGAACCGGCAACATGTGGCTAACAGCTCACAGACATCTGGTATGAGCTGTTTTCCCAGGGAATTAATTTTTGTTGAATATATATTCCAAATCTTTCCTTCTCCAATGAGGCACTTGCTAGAAATTACATAAAGACAAAATAAATACTGTATCAAAGTCTCAATGTTAACTTGACAGGACAGGAAAAACGCTAGGTTTGACCTTTTTAATTTTATTTTATAATGTCTTAAGAGGGACTGATGATCTATTGGTTCTGGGCTTTTTGTGAGGGAGGCAGAGATGAGAAAGATTACTTTTTTTCCTGTTCTATTTTTATCCTTAAAAGTATTGGGTATATTGTGGCATGATTAACTGATGGCTGTGATCCAGTGGCTTCATGTTGCTCCTGGGGAATTAAACACCTGTAAATATGGCAAAAAGTAAATAAGTAAAAATCCTGGTGGACAATTTTCCATAGGTAGTGGATTTCTCCAGTGGTCCAGAGCCAACACAGTATTTCCAGTTCTGACTTCTTTCCAGCCAGGGCTTGAAGAAGTGAATGAGAACAGACAGAATGTAGATGCAGGCATTGATTATTGCAATGCATGAAGAAGGCTGAAAATTATAATGCACTGAATTTCTTTTCTCTACTTTTTTTGCTAGTACTCCCTCTACAAGGATATAGGGAAATGTTATGGGAGACTGTTTATTTTCCAATCTGTAACTGAATGTATGAGAAAGAATTTTGTTTTAGGTACCAGTAGTAGAGTTGTTCTTACAGAGCAATTGCATTCTATTTGTATGTAGCTCAAAAATTGGTGCTTCGATTTCAGCTTGTTTATTTGACAGATTGTTTGGACTTTGAAATCATCATAAGATATTTTAAGAAATAATACAATTTCTTACATATTTTACCTCTAGTATTGATTATTCAACAGATACACAATGAGAAATAGGTTTGAGACAGCCTGGATAATATGTTAGGACATATCCACATGTCTCTTTGTGGCTGCACTTGTGCACTGTTCTTTCAACAAGTGACCACTCAGCCGGGAAGAGCTAGGGGATTGCATGGGCCACCTAGGAGTTATGTGTGCAGTTTCCATTTGGAGTGCAGCCTGGGTTTGTTTTTTTCATGCTATTACTGAGGTTTCTAAAGCATACTGTTCTTGCCTTCCTGATGAAAGCATTTCTCCCTTGATATATATCCAGAATTACAAAGTTCCTACTCAAACATATGCTGTCACAGATATTTTTAATCTTTCTAGGTGTTTATTACAGTATTGCTTTAGCAAATTGCATTGTGCATTTGAAGGATCTGGGTGTCAGTGCTTGGCCCACTGTTCCACTGTGAAATGAGTAGATTAGGCTCCTAACTGGTGGTGTTTCATTTGAAGAAATATTGGGTAGGAGCCAGTTGCCCAAACGTGAACTTTCATTGCCAGTTCTGATGCTTTCACAGGTGCCTTCCTCTTGGTCTCCAGAGAGGTACAGATGTTTTCTAGTTCCTGTGCCATATCTGCCATGCTGATGTCTCAGGTACCTAAGGTGTTTGAAACAGCACTTGTTGGCTCTGCTTAGCAGCAGACATTTACCCCTAATGTCAGTGACTTCAAATGTAAGTGGATAAAGTGGATGGGACTTCAATAAAGTGGATGTCCTGAACAAGGGAAAAGACTTCAGGAGGATCTTCTCAAAATTCTGAAGTGATGTATTTATGTTTGTTTCAATGGAAATGTAGGAATGAACTAAATAATATTGTAGAAATTAAGGAATAAAGTCAAGAAAAGAAAAATTGAAATAGGAAAAGAATGTAAGTAAAAAATTAATGCAAATTCAAAAGATAATTCATAAGGCAAAACCCAATTCTGCAGGAGTTTCTAATATCAATCAGTAAAATGAATAAATTAATGAAGATTCCTAAATTACTTAAATTCTGAATATTTTTAAAACTCTGCCTTTAATAAGAAAAATAAAAATAAATCCTCAGAAATTTGAGTTACTTGAGATTTTCTTTGGAGAATAACATTAAGATTACTCAAACATGCAAAAGATAACCTGTACAATTTTAATTGACCTTTTCTATCTCTTAATTCTGTAGCCCTATGATCAGAAAATAATTGATAAAGGTCAAGAAAATTCCAGGAGGTTTATGCACGTATCATCTTCCTCCCTAGATACTCATCTTAAGGAGTCAGAAGCTAAAACCTATCACATAAGCTTCTGACAATTATTTGGGAAGCCCTGTGAACTGCAGATACACTGCCTGTTTTCGGTGTAATGTTAGTCTTTAGAAGAGCACCATCCCAAGGAAGTTCACCAGTGGTGTGGAAAACGCTGAGCTTTGAGCATCTACAGCAAGCTCTTCAGACATCTCTGGTTTCCACAGGTGGTCCATCATGGAGGATGGAGCTGGCTTGAAACCTGTGCTGCTGAAGAGAGCCATCACTGTTCATGCCTTCCACACCCCTTGTCTCCTGCTTGGTTTAGAGAAGAACACCATTGTTTGCAGATACACAAGCAGAGAACACCCACAGACATGGGAATGATCTTCAGTGGAGACAGGGACGCACCATGGGAGAAACTTCCAAGAGCATGGATGTGACGTACTAGTGGTCTGCTGTAGGTTTAAAATTCTGCACTGGCAGAGAGCTGCTCTGGAGACTTGAAGGTGTTTCTGTCTTGGATTTTAGGGATCGTGGGAGATGTGAGGTAATATTTACAGTGGTAAATGGACTGAAGGCAATATTGAAGTAAAATCCCAGAACATGTAATTGACAGTCAGGGAACAAAAACCCCTGTTTTGCTGCTTCCTGGCTAGTGATACTGTGCAGTTCCAGGATAATACAGGTACACATGTGTAGCTCCTTCAGAATGCGCTATGGCATCTTTTGAACTTAAAAACTTAATGGGAAAGGTAAATACCTTTAACAGAGATAAATTACTTCAGCAGTGATGTGTAAATGTGCACTTGCAATTAGGCTGATCAATGTCTGTTAGTGAGCATATAAGTAAGCAAACAACTTCTGTGGCTTTATTTGATGTGGTCATAGAGAACAAAAGTAAGTAAAACTATATTCCACTTTGTCTGTGTAGAAAGAATTTGGTCTGAAGTGGCAGTGCTTGTGGTAATCACACCCTTCCCCATTAATATTTGTGGTTTTATCTTCTTGAATATTGGTTTTGAATAAAGAAAGAAAACAAGATGAAAAATGTCACTACCTAGCCCATTCAGTCTGTCTACTGACAAGTGCTTTCCACCTGTTTAGAAGACCTTTATATGAAGGGACAACATGAATCAGTTACTCATCATAATCTTTCCAATGTTTCTTTTCCTGCCTTTGGGTTTTTTTGTTTGTTTTCTTTAATGGCTTTACTTATTCAAACTCTCTGGGCTTTTATGTGCCAAGGATATATGTGTGTGTGTGTGCGTGTGTGTGTGTGTGTGTGTGTGTGAACAGTGTGTGACAGTGTGAATCAAGAGTTAATGGCTAGGGAAGTGGACAGTAGCAGCAAAACAAATACATTTTTTGTCCCAAAGGAAAAAAAAAATCATTCTCCCGTACTCAGCATTGGTGTGTACTGCATTCAGATTTGAGCCCCTCACTTGAAAACGGACCCTGAGGTGCTAGAGCAGGTCCAGAGAAAGGCAGCAAGGCTTGTGAAGGGTCTAGAAAAGATGTCTAATGAGGAATGGCTGAGGAGCTGGGGTTGTTTGGTCTCAAGAATAGAAAGCTCAGGAGAGACCTGGTCACTCTCTACCACTACCTGAAAAGAGTTTGTAGTGAGGTGAGGGTTGGTGTCTTCTGCCATGTCTACAATGAGAAGACAAGAGGAAATGGCCTGAAAGTGAGACAGGAGAGATTCAGATTACATATTAGAAAAACATTTTCACCATTAGGGTGGTCAGGCATTGGAATAGGTTGCCCAGGGAATTGATGGAGGCATCATCCCTAGAGGTGTTTAAGAGTTGTCTGGATCTGGCACTGGTTGATATAGTTTGGTGGTTTACGGGTTATAGTGCTGAGTGGACGGTTGGCTTGGATGATCTCGAAGGTCTCTTCCAACCTTTATGATTCTGTGGTTCTCTGTCATGATGCTTGAAATACTTTTTATTGTATGCTGTGTCTGCATTTACTGATTTCCCAAGATGTCCTAAAAATATCTTCCATTCCCACTGAGACTAATAGGCCATCACATTCTTTGCAAAAGCTCCTGATAATTAGAGGTGTAACTGCAAGGATGTACACTGTCCAGTGTGATGATAAGCATATCATCACTTATCTCATCCTTTTCAATGTTGTGCTATATGGTATGTGTACCAATTCTCTTTTTTTTTTTTTGTGTGTATGTATGTGTGGTGTGTTATGTGCATGGGTGAGCCAGCTATTCCTCTTTCACTGTCCATTTATCTCAGCAAGATAGTACAGGCTCCAAGAGTCACTTGCCTTTCCTACACAATACACTAAAAGTGATGCAAGCAATTGCTACATTATTAACTGTCAGCCTAAAGTTATTTAAAATAAGCCTTAGGATGAGAAAAGAACATATAAACTGTAATGTACTTTACATGAGATAAACTTGCAACTACAACTTAATAAAATTCTCATGTTTTGAACAGTTCTGACCTGAAAGCATAACACAGCAATTAAATGCTAGAGTTATGTTGGCTGAAGCATATGCAGCTAACTAGACACAGAGCATTTCAACAGAACATTAACACAACCTTAGTAATAACAAGTGTAGAATGGAAGGAGCTCATGGTGATATAAATACAGGTAGGAATAGGTGACAGATGATGTATTAAAAAAAAAGGCAAAAGCCACGAAAAAATATCCCTTTGGAAGGCTAAGTCATCAATACAAATGCTTTGCACACTCACCAAAAGCCTGTGGAAAACCTGGTTGCAATAACTCCAACTAGAAGCAGAAAGAGAGTTTTCAACAACTGGAGGAAAATAAAAATCTGATAGTTGAATTTATTTATTTGCATATAATTTGGAAAAAAATCAAACAACAGTTGAATGAATGATTGACTTCCTGTCTTTCTCTCATTCAGATCACTAGGTAAAATGAATGTTCATTCCTTGGTTTTTGAGCAGTTTTGCACTTGAAGTTTTAGACTCCTATGGAAAAAAAATAACCTGCTTGAAAAATAGAAGAGAATGCCATTCAATTCTACTCTAAATTTCCAATAAATAATTTAAAAATTAAATGTTTGGAATCTATCAAGTACTCAGAATATGATTTTGACTGTGGTTCAGTCTTGCACAGTTCAAAAAGATAAAGAATCTTGTAAGTTTTTTCCAAAATTTAAATGGTTCATAGAAAAAAAAATTCGGTTTTAGTATTCTTATTTAAAAATTCAGTGATAAGAAGAAATACTACTGAAGAAAAATGTCACTATAATAATATGTCACATCTGGACTTTAATGAAATATTAATGCTAAGTTATGATAAGAAGAGTACCTCTTTTCCCTCTTTCTTTTATCTAAATTGTTTAATATTTAATACTTTATAATAGAGAGATAGAGTAGACCAAAGTGGAGTTTGATACTGTTTTATTATGTATGATTTTATTACCAGATAAGAGTATTTAGAAATGTTTAGAATATTATAGGATGAGATGCAGAATATTTAAAGCTATGTAATGCATTCTGTTACAGGTGCAGAAATCCATGATGTTCCTTGCCAAAGGAAACTGTAGATGTAGATTCAAAATGCATGGAAATATCTATATCAATAGTCCTTAAGGGTCTCTTCCAACTAGAAATATTCTTTGATTCTATTTCATTGTTGCCCTAAATATAGTAAGATTGTTTATTTTCTTTTCCTATTTTTTAGAAAAAGTGGTGCATTGAACAACATGTCAGATACAGAGTGTAGCATAAAGAAGGCTAAGTTAAGAGTTATCAAAACATTGGAAGAGGACGGGATTTAAAACCTGGTGAGTGTATCACTGACATTTGCCAAGACACAGCTTTACATATGGAGTGATCTTACTAACTATATTGTCAACTGAAAAGAGTAATCAAATACTGAGACAAAAAGTTTATTTAGTTGATACTGTATAATTTCATTTAATGTTTTATCCTGTTGGACTTTGCTGACATTATTCTTCATTGCAAAACAAAACCAGGTAATTGCTAACCAAGGGCAGTACAAACATGTCAGAGGATGCACAGAGGGGTTACATAGATGTTATTTTCCACAAGTGGAGATTTAAAGATTTTGAAAAACATTGAGAGAACACAGCTGGGAAAAGAGCTTGGAAATATTTTGGGTGGCCACAGGCACACTTCAAGGAAACAGAAAGGTTCTTCTGAATTAGATCACTAAATGGAATTTAGCCATTGAATGCTTGGCAGTTGATCTTTCAACATATTTTAAGTACTCTGACATAGTGTTATATAGTAGTAGTTTGACACAGGATCTTTACCCCTGCAAATCTACAAACTTTTAAGTGCTTGGAATAGGAATCAGAAGTAACCATGCAAAGCCAGATTGTAGTCATGCAAAAGCAAATTTATGACAAACCAGTGACCTCATTGTCTCGTTTGAATTAATGGAGGGTACATGCATACAGTTTAGACACTGCAGATCCTTGATAAAAACAAGTATTTCTTTTTGTTGGTTCACACCTACCTTTCCACAATGTTTGGTGGCTTAGCTCTGATATATCACACAGACCAGTGTTTCATTGTCTTCCTGTATTTCTCTGTATATCTAATCCCTCTGTTTTCTGCTTCTGAGTCTTAGATTATATCCTTTTGGGAACAAGGACCAACTTCTTGTTCTGGCGTTAGTCCCTGTTTGAAGCACATCAGCAATACCTGACATAAGAATTGACAGTGATTTGGTCTCAAAACCCCAGCAATTCCCACTTTAAGTGAATCTTTGGAGTTATGTGTTCTATGCTTGCAGTGAAGTCACCTCTCTAAACAGAGAATCACTGTGAAAACCAGAAGAGACAAAGTACAATTCAGTTAATACCTTGAAAGAATGATTTTTCTGTTTCAGAAACCAAATGTTGCAAAGCTAAAACTGAATTCGGGAAAGCGTTGTGCTTTATATTACTTACATCAATAAAATTATGTGATAAAACCACTTTTATACCTGGGTTCTAATATCTCTACTGACAGATTATTTCAAGTTACTGTTTTCTGAGAGGTATCTATTCACTAATCATGGTGCCCAGTGACCTGGATGCTTCATTAAAGGATGGATTTAAAACACCAAAAAATATATATATTTGGTAGACAGATAAATGCCTAGTGAGATTTTTTTTTAAGTGCTGAAGCAGTGTGCTTGAAACATCTAGAGTCATCTGCATAACCTTACAGTACAACCAGAGGTGAATAGGTAATTGAGAGCAGAGTTAGAGAAACTCAAGACTCTAAGCTTAATAGTATTTTAACACAAAATTTTACTTATGTAGTCAGAAGAACAGCTAAGAAATCCACCGTCTTGCAAGGATTAGCATTAAATGGTGCGAATGAGCCCAGAATTTCTGTTGTGATCAAAAGAAAATGACAACTTTTTTAGATAAAAGGAGGAAGAAGCTTTGAGCTATTTCCTAAGTTAATATTTCTGCCCTTATTTTAAAAATTTGGTCTCAGCAGTCTAAGATCTTACTCTCTGGGCAGCTTTAATCTCCCTGAGGAGTCAAAAATGGCTAAATGTGCTCTAAGCATGCCTCATCCACTCCCACAACTACCTCGAGTTTAGCAACAAGGGAAAGAAAAACACCCACCCTTATGCTGACATTAACTTTTGCAATGCCTGATGAGTAATAAAGGGCTTTTCTCAGGAAAAAAGGGTTCTTTTATTCTTAGCCTGAGGGAGTTTGTATTCAGATTTAAGACTGATACTGATTTTGATAGTCAAAAGTACTCACCTAAATGTATTACACAATTGCCAATAAAAATATTTCTAAATGGGTGGTAGGTTTGATTTGCTGCAGTTTTTTTGTGTTTTGTTTTGTTTTTCTTTTTCTCCCTCTAGTGTCTCATAGTCAAGAGCTGGCATTTAAGTAGTCTTGACTTAATGTGCCTACCAAAACAAGAACCAGAAATCCTTAAAAAAAAGCAGCCTGACTATGCTGCAAAAATCCGAGACTTCAGAACTTCAGTGTTAAGGACACAGGCAATGGAGGAAAGGAGAATCATGGCATCCTTGCAGCAGGTTGCAGTGTTGGGTCATTCAGTAATCAATAATGAAATGGGTAGCACCCTCAATTGCACATATTTCACTCTTAGTGTAAGCTCTTTTGTCCTCTTGGGGATTAATAGTTGTACTGAGTGGCTCCTTCAGCAGACAAGTGGTTTTTCTCATGAACCTTTCCTCTGCTACCTTCTGTGATTTTAATGTGCTTGCTGATGCAAGTTTTTGGGAGCTGGGCACAGAAAAAGAATGTTCCATTAAAGACTAAAATCCTTAGGTTATTTTCTATCTTTTATACAGAGTTTTTCTGGTATATATATCCAAGATATATACAATTCTGGTGATTTGACCATTTCCAAGTCTGTATGGTAGTCCCACTGAATAAATAATACTTGAAACAATAACAGAATAAAATAGGATGTAACATTCTGAAAGATTAAATATTTACCTTCCAATGGAAATAAAGACTTGTATGTAAAACATTGAAAGGCTGTAACTGAAAGAAAGACTAATACTCATTACTGTGTACACTTTCACTGCCTAGGTTCTGTATTCCCAGTTAATTCTGGACTGGGATATTGAAAAAGGAATGTGATATTTTTGACATTCATGTTATAGGTGACATAATTTTTAGCTATAAATTATGTCATAGTGGAACACTAACAGCCTTTTTGCAGCATTTTTTTCACCTACTGAATTTGGTGCTATGCTGACAAAATGGCTAATGTGATCCTTAGGTATGAGCACAGAGGATCAATAAGTAGGTGATTTTTACCTCTTTAAACCAAGTCACTGAGACAGATATTGAGAAGCTAAATATGGTTTTGTTCCTCACAGTCTGACTGTGGTCATATTTTAAAAGTGGGGCCAGGGAGTAAATGAGCTGTGAAAATGATGTAAAGGCTTTCGGAGGGCAGACTTAGAAACCTCCAGCTGTTCAGCTGAGAGAAGGGAAAACGAAAGGTTGCAGTAACTTCATTACTGCATGTAAGTATTTCTGAGGTGAAAAAAGTGCTGGCTGTTGAAGTGATCTTCATTCTGTCTGGAAGGGCACAATGAGAGTGACTCCCTGGGAGCTGCTGCTATGCAATAAGAGGGGGCAAGCACTGAAATGTACTACAGGTTGGACAGGGTTCTTCACCTCATGCATCTTGACAAGTCCTAGGGCAAATACCTCTGCAATTTTTGGGGAAATGTTACTTTAACCAAGATGAAGTTTTTCAGTTTAGCATAAGATAGCTGGAAGATACATAATGCATGTTAAAATAAGCCAGGCTGAGTGGTTAAGAGATCCCTTCGGGATTTAAACTCCCTGATTATTTCTTTGAGGACATTTAAATTTAAGATTCACCCTTGGCTCCTCAAAAAATAGTCACAGATCCCAATTCTATTTCTGTCTTTAGCTTTTATCAGTAGCTTAAGTGGAGATGCTTGCCTTTAGATCCAGGATACTCAATTTATGTATATTTTTTGAAAATATACTTTCCTAAAATACCCCTCTGAGGTCAATGTTCCTATCGTTTGCTTGTTGGACTCTGAAAGGAAGGTCATGTAATTTAGAAATTTTTCTTTCTGTTACTGTTTACTGCTTTTATGGCATAGACTCTTTTTCAGAGAGAAGGACATGCTTTTGTTTAACAGACTCTGCTAAGACATTTTTCTCTTCTTAAAATAATACCATAATATACTGCTGTTCTTTTGCTCCTTAATTTTATGAAGAAATGAAATGACAAAACCTGGAATATGTTTTTTATTGGTTAGGCTGTCATATCTTATCATTAAGATATTTAGAATAATGGAACGTAATTGTCCTAGAAATTGGAAAACTTTTGCTAAGGTTCTAGAATGGATAGTTGGGACTGAAAGAGAAGCCCTGCTTAGAGAGATAGAAACTTGTTTTATAAAGCTTGTGGGATTTAAGGAAGTCTAACATGATGATGAGGCTTTTTAAAAGAACATCTCTGCAGAGAAAAGTGTCCAGAACAGTACTATCAGGCACATCTGACAATGGTAGGATCATGGTTTTCTTTCAACCAGTTCTTGAACCCTCAGGAGGAATAAGAAATCTCATCTCTGTAGAGCAGAATGACTGAACCTAGAACCTAAAATTGTGAGCCTCTCACTAGGGTCACCTCTAAAAGCTGAGCAGATGCTGTGCACTACACATATGGCAGAAGTCATAAAAGTCTCTCACGGATTTTTAGCAGTAGCTATTGCATCTTACAACTGGGGAAAGCAAAAGAAAAATGTGAAAAAAATGGATAATTGTCATGTATTACCAAACAATATTGTCTTTGTCAATCACTGCTGCCAGTAAATGACAGTGATAATGTCTTTTACCTACCAGCATGCTTTCTGTCCCCTTACAGTTGACTTTATCCAATCCCTGAATCCTGACCTTTCACCTTAGTCCATGGTTAGTGCAGATGATGGATGAGCCTTGTTAAGTGCATAAGATGTGCTGGTGCAAAGGAAAAATGCCAGCAGGCATGTTGTGTTCTTAGATTTTCATAAGAATAAATTGTCTTTAAAACAAACAGCTGCACAAGGCTGAGCAAAATTTTGTCATGAATGTTTTGGTCCTTGCCATTCAATACTGCTGTCATATCAGCAGATAAGGAAAAGTGAGCAAGCAGGAGATTCTGAAGGAGGGAAGTGCTGGATGAGTTGGAACAGTTTTACTGCCTGAATCTGAGCTCAGGGAATACAGAGCAGCCTGATTTAAACCCAGCTGGCAACTAAGACCTATGTAGTCACTTGCTTATTTTCCCCTCATGAAAAGGAGGAGAGAATTAGAAAAGTGAGAAAACTTGTGGGTTGAGATAAGGACAGTTTAAAAGGTAAAGCAAAAGGAGTGCATGCAAGCAAACCAAAACAAGGAATTAATTCTTTACTTCCCCTGGGCAGGCAGGAATTCAGCCATCTCCAGGAAAGCCAGGCTCCATTAGCTGTAACAGTAACTTGGGAAGACAAATGCCGTCCCTCCAAACATGTCCCCTTGCTTCCTTCTTGTCCCCATCTCTATATGCTGAGCATGACATCTTATGGTATGGAATATACTTTTGCACAGCTGGGGTCAGCTGTCTCAGCTGTGTCTTCCCTAAACTTCCTGTGCCCCCATGCTGCAGCCTCCTCACTGGTGGAGTGAGGTGAGAAGCAGAAAAGGTCTTGAACTAGTGTAAGCACTGCTTAGCAAAGCTAAAATATCTTTGTGTTATCAACATTATTTTCATCCTAAATCCGAAACACAGCACTATACCAGCTATTGGGAAGAAAATGAACACTATCCCAGGTGAAACTATTCAGGAAGAGAATAAAGATTTAGTCTGCAGTGAAATATTCTGTATAGCTGCCCACGTTGTAAATCACACACTTGAAATGGAAAAATAAAACATTAAAATGATGAAGCCAGCGTAGTGTGATTTTTTTTAAAGAAGCTTGAAGATAAATTTTATTTTGTTTCCAGTAAGAGAAGTAATATGAAGTTTTCATATAAAAAAACTTGAATTATACCTACATGGTTGAGGCTTTTCTACCTCTTTAAGAATAGTTAGGAATTTTTTTTTGTTTGGGTTTTGTTCAAAGAAAATCCTTCTAATTTTTTCAGGAAAGTAGAAGAAAGGAAAGCAATCACTTTAGTCATTAGATAGCAGAGCAGGAAAAAGATTTCTAAGGAAAGAGTAGGACAATTTCTTACTAAAATAGTATATAGGACTGTCATTTATGTCTAAGAAGTATGATTCCATTAGATGATTTTTTAAGTCTAGATGTTTTTGTAAAAATACATAGAAAAGTAAACAAATACAGTGTTAGATCTCTTGGTGGATTTTTTCCAAGACTCCATACGCTTAAATTTTGGGCTAGAATTCAGAAGTTCAGGTAGTGAATAGCCCATACAATATTCAAATAATTCTTTTTCTTTTTAATGTTTGACAGGCCTGATGAAGAACAAACCAGTGTATTTTGAAAAAAAGCGTATTTTTTGGCAATACTTATTATTTCCCGCTTGTAATCATTTATCACATGTGTTTATTCAAAAGTCTTTCCCTGTTAATCCAGTGGTTTGTATTTTTCTTACCATGGTGCATTTAGCACTATCACCCTTTTTCCTAAAGGTTCTAGTGAGTTTCAGAGTGTTTGTGTTGCTTAGGGGTGGCTACCTTAATAGCCCTGATTTCAACCTGATTTTACTTGGTTCAGAAAGTAAAACAAACAGGAAATACACAGATTCTGCTTCGAAATTTTGTTTACCACTGAACTGATATTTCATGAGGAGATCATAGAAATGCAGTTGTTTTCATTCTGTGATTCTGTGCCAAGCAAACAAAATTAGCTGTAAGCCTTCTCAAATTTGGCATTTAAAACAGCCTGTGTTTCAAATTGTGTGCTGTGTTCCTATCATGAAGAGGTTCTAATTCAATGGTGGGACTAGTGAATGCCCACACTATGTGAACAATTCACAGCACAGAGAGCTGCTTTGCTGTGCTGAAAACTACAAAACCTTTGGCTATGATGCACTTCCCTTTTCTTTAGTATTTGGAAATATTCCTATGAGAAGGGAACCTCAGGCAAGTGTTTTCCTGTGTGGTTCATGGCATGGGTGTGTTTTAAATTTGGGAATCTTGCAAAGGGGGAAACTGCTATCAGAAAAAGTTTCATTACAGCTACTATTTGAATAGATTTGCTGACTTTTCAGAGATATAGTATCTATTACCTGGGGATAAATTAAACTTTAAATATTTCTGTGCTTTACATTTCTGCATTTGGAATAGCTATTTCAGATACTGAAAAGATGAGAAAAGAAAAAAAAATTCCATGACAGAAAAGAATGTACATGTAAAATACGAGAATATTTGAAAGATCATAATTCTAGCACATTGGCAACTGGTTAAGAGTAGGTGTTGCAAATCAAGACTGCTGCTTACATTTCTAATGAGCCCTAGAACTGGTCTGCTACTCCTACGATACTTTTTTTCCAAAAAAAATATTGTTGTGACTGACCTGCAAGGATGAAACACAAAGTTTATTTTCTTCGTTTTTAGCATTACTTCTCATTTAATGGAAAAAAAAAGCATGATAATAAAATCAAGGCCAACCAAACAAAAACAGCATGTCCAATTTAAAGAATACCAATTGCTAAAACATAGTGATTTTAGAGTGCCTTAATTTGTGGTTCAGTATTAGTTTGTACCTTGCACACGTTCAATGGCATGTAGCCATCAGTATGCCTGGTACCCTATTGGCAGTGGCATGAAAGGAGCTGAAGTCCTGTAAATTGGGGAAGCAACATCAGTGTATCTCCGGATGGTCACAGGTGCAACCTACAATGTGAGTAACAACCCCTTGCAACTCCAGAATTGCAAAGGGTTTAGAAGGGTTTAGTAGAGGAACCACAAAAATAAGTTTTGTGCTGAGAAATATGAGTTATAATGAGAGTTTTAAGGAGTCCAATCTATAAATTTTTCTAAAAAGAAGATCTACAAGTGCTGTGATTATAATGCCCAAATACCTTCATGTTAAGAAAATCTTGCCTCAGTAATTTGAAAAAAGATTAATGGCAAGAAGTTTAAGGCATACAAATTTGAATAAGAAATGAGTCATAATTTGTAACAGTGAGGACACTGAAATATTAGTACAGATTACCAGTGGAACTATGATTTCTACACCTTATAAAGTCTTCAAATCACTGTTGAATGTATTTCTAAAATAATCAATTTTTCCAAACAGGTTTTGCAAATACAAATAAGAGGAAGTGCATGAAATTTAAGGACTTCTGTTCCACAGGACACAATCACTGAAGTAATTGTCCTTCTGACCTTAGTTTCTCTGATTTTATTAAAGATAAATGTTATATAGCCCATGAATCACTGTTCTGAACTGCTAGTTATTTCTATTCTTGCACTTGGCATTTCATACAACTACTATTTTCTTATGATTCTTGGTGAAAGAATCAAAGTTTATGATGTTATCTAGTATATTTATTTTAATAGGCTATATAATTTTGATACTTCATTTCTTTAGTAGATTAGGATTTAAATGTCTTCTCTCTCCAATATGGTCTCATCTGCTTGACGTCCCCTGACCAATCCCCTATTATCCAGGAGTGTAACATGGCCATTTCAGAAAGAAAGCTCCTCTAAGTTGCTGAAGAGAAGCAAGATAATTTGCTATCACCTGGGGAGGTGGTGACCAGTGAGTCACCTCCCTTAGGTGAGGAGTGAAGCATCATTTGTTCACTGGGCCAGAGGCACTTTGCTTTTGCAGTGGACTCCCCTTCTGCCTGACTCTACTTAGATGTCTTATTGTAAAATCAGCATGGGGCAAACAGTAGCTGCTAAATACAGATCATATAAATATTTCCTTTAAATTTTCTGAGTATGATAAAATACATTAATCTTCTTGATAAACATCACTATGCACTCATTCTAGCATTTTGTGCGTAGTTGAGTTGTTTTTCACTTAATGTTAGTGTGGTTGATTCTGTGGGTTTTGACATCTCTATTCTTTTGTCTGACAAATCTGTGCGCTGACTTGTAAAAAAAAATCAATATTGTTTTCCCTGGCACTTTCTCTGCAGTTGAGTTGATTTATTATCACAGTTCCTTTCCCCCTCTTTTATCAGTGTGTTTCTATTGCTTTAGGGTTGAGTACCTGATAACATCACAGGGTAGAAGACACACAGAGAATTTCTGTGACCTTATCCCCTCTGTGATCTTGTCCAGTGTGACGGTGAGCCATGGCTATAAAGTGAACAATGATATTATCCAAGCTGTATGATCAGATTTATGTTCTATTATATTGGAAATAGAGATGAACTAGAACCAATGAACAAAATTTAGATCTCTGTTTAAACTGTACTTGTCCAGGATCTCAGTGGCTGAAGGGAGAGTAGACATCCACTGAGCAAAACTCAATTTGCCTGCAAAATAGTATGCGCTGGAAGAGTCATAGAGCCTGTAGTCCTTGGTGGATTTAAACGAATCATAATGGTGACCTAGTTGCTGCTCCCTAAAAATGTAGTCTGTAACTGTTAGTCACTTATATCAAGGGAGTGTTTAAGAACCTCTTTAAGAGAGCCTTGCCCTATACAATATATGGACACATAAGAGCCGACAAAATTTGTGGGGAGTATTTCAGAATAGATGTAACTAAAGGCTGTGTGGAGGTTTGCGTTGCCTCCCTGCCAAACCCAGCAGTTGGCCACACAGATTCCCCCCTCCCAAGAGAGAGAGAAAAAAAGTACCAAAACAAAATTGTAGTAAAATATATATATATTCACATATATTACAGTTATATACAACCAAACACCATGAATATACAGAACAAGAATCCCAAACAACTCCAAAAGGGAAAAGGGGGAAAGGGAAAGGGAAGAGAGACAAAAATGGGTAAAAATAAAACAGATACACACACTCAAAAACTCAGGAAATACCTCAATAAAGTAACTAACAAAATAAATTCTCACCAAAGTTCCCTCAAGAGAGGCAGTTCCTCCACCTCTGCGCGGCTGGGACAACAGTTTCTCAGATAGTCCTCAGCTCATATAGATAAGAGCTGAGCGGACACACTGAGACCTGCTGTCCTCCCAAGCAGATGAAAGGAAGAGAGAGAGGAACATCCTTGTCTTTATATACACCTGATTACATGAAGGAATGGTGTGGAATACTTCCTAAGTTGTAACCAGGAAAGGCCTAGACCAAAACTAAGAAAACTAAACCACCACAGGCTGCAACAGGTGCTGTGAGCACACTGACAAGCATGAGTGCAGTAATGCAATCAAGGGCCATGTTCACCCAGGGTGCTCAGGCAATATGAGTTAACTAAGTTTATTAAACCCATGCCTACAGTGTATTAAAGCCACTTTATTCTTAGAAGAGAATATTCCTATGCAATGACTTCTGCCTGTTAACTTTCTTTCTCTGCTAACCTCCTCAGTAATCTCAGCCCACTGTTTGCCATGCTGCTGGGGACTGCCAGTATCTGGGGGCATTGTGAGAGAAACTTGAAGGTAGGCTGCAAAGCAGAATTTTGTGAAGGGGTTTTTCTTATTGGTGGGGAGCAGCAATGATGCTTGACAGAGAGATGTGTGTGTGTGTGTGTTTGTGTATTTGTGTGTGTGTGTGTATGTGTTTGTGTGTGTGCGTATGTGTGTATCTCTGCTTGGGGCTGAAGAGGTTGGGAGATAGAGGGGAAAACTTGACAGAAAACTCATACTTCTAATAGCTAGTGAAAGGCAAAGNTGGTCAGAAGAAGCAGCTTATCCATTTGGGTGTGCAACCAGGTCCCGGTTACCTAGAAACAATCACACTTGTGCCATAGTATGGAGTCTTGGCAACATATTTCATGAAGCTAATTATCTTTATCAATCAGTGTATTTTTTAAAAGAGACATGAAGTTATTAACATGTTTAAATTTCCATAGATCCCTACTCGCTAACAAGAATTTTATTACTCCCGTTAAATTCTTTATGAAAAGTCCAGCCACTGACAGTTACATTTTTTTTTTACTTTCTATTGACTGTTTTAAAATATTATCAGAACTTAGTTCTTTGTTTTTGTTTTGTTGTGTTTTTTTTTTTTTTTTTTTTTTNATATAGATAAGAGCTGAGCGGACACACTGAGACCTGCTGTCCTCCCAAGCAGATGAAAGGAAGAGAGAGAGGAACATCCTTGTCTTTATATACACCTGATTACATGAAGGAATGGTGTGGAATACTTCCTAAGTTGTAACCAGGAAAGGCCTAGACCAAAACTAAGAAAACTAAACCACCACAGGCTGCAACAGGTGCTGTGAGCACACTGACAAGCATGAGTGCAGTAATGCAATCAAGGGCCATGTTCACCCAGGGTGCTCAGGCAATATGAGTTAACTAAGTTTATTAAACCCATGCCTACAGTGTATTAAAGCCACTTTATTCTTAGAAGAGAATATTCCTATGCAATGACTTCTGCCTGTTAACTTTCTTTCTCTGCTAACCTCCTCAGTAATCTCAGCCCACTGTTTGCCATGCTGCTGGGGACTGCCAGTATCTGGGGGCATTGTGAGAGAAACTTGAAGGTAGGCTGCAAAGCAGAATTTTGTGAAGGGGTTTTTCTTATTGGTGGGGAGCAGCAATGATGCTTGACAGAGAGATGTGTGTGTGTGTGTGTTTGTGTATTTGTGTGTGTGTGTGTATGTGTTTGTGTGTGTGCGTATGTGTGTATCTCTGCTTGGGGCTGAAGAGGTTGGGAGATAGAGGGGAAAACTTGACAGAAAACTCATACTTCTAATAGCTAGTGAAAGGCAAAGTATTGTGCTAACTCAGTTACTGGAAGATGCAAAAATCTGATGATACAGTTGAAGAAATGAGAAAAGAGGGAAGGTCCAGCAGTTAGTAGACAATGTGAATTGGATCTAAATCTTCCATAAGAGGATATAATGCCTGCAAAAAGTCTGAGAAAAGTTGTTTTGGAAATAATGCCCCTGCATTATTGCCCTTTCTTTTCTCTTTCCTTATTTCCTGCAGGAACTCAGTAAGATTTAGCATCAGGACAATGTAGCTGGCAGTAGACGAAGCAAAAATACAGGGGAGAGTAGAATTGCCAGCATCACCACTGCTGCTGTTCTAATGCAGGATGTTTCTTAGGGATGTCAGAAGCCTCAGCTACCATCAGCTCTGGCCGAAAAATTNGTTTTTTTTTTTTTTCAGTTCTTTGGAACTTCCCCAGCAAGTAAACACACGTAGCATATGGTCTTTGCAGTTGATTTTTTTAGCTTCTGGTCTAAGTATACTTTTATGGAGACCATTTATTGACCATCATAAAGTAATGTCATCTGTCCTTTTTCCAGATATGGAGCTATAGTTTTCTGGAAGTATCATTGTATGACTCTTTTCTGTCTTAATTATGGAGATAAGTGCCTTTAAATTGTCCTCAGCTCTAGCATGATAATAGATCAAGTTATTTTGCTTCCCTTCCCTTATCAATTTTCTACAATTCCTACACTCTGATTTATATTTATCATCAGCTTCTTGTTTGTATAATCTACAAGTAATGCTTTCATAGTGGCTGTCATACCTGTTAGGGTAGTTTTAATTGGTAAAGGCATCTTTCTTACTTGTTTCAGGTGAAAAGCTATTCAGACTTGTACTGAAGTGCTTCCCAGGTATCATTCAATTTTTCTGCTTAAATTATTTTCCCAGTGGATTTGGTCATGTGTTAATACAATTGTTGAGCTGTTTTGGTCATATGAGATTTTGAGGCATGTGATATTAGAAGGTAGGCAACGGTGGAGCTACTTGTTTTATGAATTTTTGTTCTCCAGCTTCATTGATAATTCCCTGCCTACCCATATACAACATAGCCTCAAAATTCTTAATTTCTAAAGTGAATAATATTTACGTCTGATATAGGGGTATGAAGTAAAATTTTCCACTGAAAATGAACAAAAAAGTTGCTCTGCTATCTTTGCATCTCAGATCTTTCAAGGCAGTTATGTTGTGGAAAAAAATATTACATGATTGCATATCAAGAGGAATATTCTTCCTGTCTTCCACTGGAAGATGGCATTTTCCACTTCCTACCTCAGTGAGAATAAGGACAAGTGGAGGCCATATGCCACAGAGAAACACAGAATTTGCTGAGTTAGAAGGGACCCACAAGGGTCAACAAGTCCAACCCTCACAGGATCAGCCTTAAGAGTCACACCATGTACCCAAGAGTGTTGTCCAAGTACTTCTTGAACTCTGTCAGGCTTGGTGCTGTGACCACTTCACTGAAGAGCCTGTGTCAGTGCTCAGCCCTGCTCTGGGTGAAGAACCTTTTCCTAATATCCAACCTAAACCTCCCCTGACACAGCTTCAGTCCATTCCGTCAGGTCCTGTCCCTGGTCACCACAGAGATCAGTGCCTGCCCCTCCTATTCCCCTCATGAGGAAGTTGTAACCGCAATGAGGTCTCCCCTCAGTCTCCTCTTGTCCAGGCTGAACAGATCAAGTGCCCTCAGCTCCTGCTCACACGACTTCTGCTCAAGGCCCTTCACTGCCTTCGTTGCCCTCCGTAGGACACTCTCTAAGAACTTAATATCTTTCTTATATTGCAGTGCCAAAAATTGCACACAATATTCAAGGTGAGGCCACCCCAGTGCAGAGCAGAGAGGGACAATCCCCTCCCTCGACCGGTTGGCGATGCTTTGCCTGATGCCCCCCAGGACACGGTTGGCCCTCCTGACTGCCAGGGCACTGCTGACTAATATTTAACTTGCTTTTGACTAGGACCCCCAGGTCCCTTTCTGTGACCCTGCGTTCCAGCATTTCATTCTGCAGTCTGTACAAACATCCAGGGTTGCCCCACTCAGGTGCACAATCCAGCACTTCCCCTTATTGAACTTGGTTGGGGATTGCCCAGTCCTCTAATTTGTCGAGGTTTCTCTGCAGGACTTCCCTGCCTTTGAGGGAGTCAACAGCTCCTCTCAGTTTTGTGTCATCTGCAAACTTACACAGTATCTCTTCCAGTCCTGCATCCAAGTCATTGATGAAGATGTTGAAGAGCACAGGGCTGAAGAACTCCACTAGTGATGGGTCATCAATCTGATGTCACCCCATCCACTATTACTGTCTCTGCTTGACCATGAGCCAATTTCTCACTCATTATATGATGTGGTTATCCAGCTGTGTGCTGGACATTTTGTCCAGAAGGATCCTGTGAGAGACAGTATCGAAAGCTTTACTGAAATGTGCTACATTTGAAATCTGGGCTGGGAGGGTGGCAAGGATGATGACCCATGTCAGTTTTGTTACACACCTTTGTTAACCTATCTGCCCCATCTGTTGTCTACAGCTGTGACTGAGACAGATAGTTGAGACAACATCAGAAGGAGCTGTGAAGATTCATGTTGTTTCTTGGCAGACTGTCGGCCTTTTTCCCTTATGGGTGGAAGCAGAAGATGATGCTTTTTAGGTGTGTCTCATTCTTTGCGAGGCAGCATGAGTTGCACAGAACAAGAAGTTGGTAAGCCTATAACCAGAGGTCTGCTGGGTATAAAAGCCTGCTCCAAATGATGGAGGTGATACACCATGCAAAACCAAAGGTCACAAATGCCTGCTCTAGGAGATGATTGTAGAGAAGATTCCCATGGGTTTTACTTAATACATAGTTGTGTTTCTGTGTATGCTGCACAAGAATAGTGCTTGTCTGATCTATCCAAACATAAAGAGCTAGGGATCACATTCTGAGGTCTTGTCTAATACTAGGAGCTACAATTGCCCCATAGTTTGGATCACTGATATTGGTTGAATTGTTTGGAAAGATGCTACTCAGTCTGATTCTGTATGCCTGTGTGTATGACTTAATATTATTAAGATCACATGAACACACCGTCTTTGCAGTTTTAAATACCCATATTTTAGTTTGTTCACAAGTAGGTGTAATACTTTTGTTTGATTGGATACCAAACAAAATAAATCTAAACCTATGGCTGAATTGGAGAATATAAGTGACAGCTGCAAAACCATAAGAATGTATGACAATTTTCATGTTTTTCTGAAAGCAAACAGAGCTTTTGACTGTGCAATTGGAGTCTGTAGGTGTAATTTACCTTTTATTGTCACAACCTCTCTCTCCTGCAAGAATGATAATAAATATCTTCCTCTTTTCTGCCTTACTAGAAATGAATTCTTGTCTGCTCTTGCTGGTGCTATAATTTTTCAAATAGCCCTAGTGATTGAAGTCTTGAGTGTATGAATAGAAAATTTGCATTGTTTAGCTGAAAGAGAGTCTTATGAAATTTGCAAGCATGCAGCAAAAGCAGACTGTGGAGATAAAAATAAGATCAATTTTGGTTATAATAAATGCTAAAGCTATTAATGAAAGAACCCAAAACAAACCATCCCAAACCTGCAAGGCTTTCACTGTTCAGAACTTTGAGAACATCACAAAAAATAGAATAGTTTTATAACACTTGTGATGCTTTTCAAAAAATCTGCTCTCTCTGCTGACCTATAATAAATCTACCAGATTGCTTCTGTCACATTTGAAACTTATACTACAAGATCTCTTTGCTCTTACTGATTTTTTCCCATACACACAAGTATAATGATATTTTCAAATAGAAAGACAAAGATTTTAATTATTGCTGTCAGTCTGACAGTGAAGAACTCGATTTTTCTTTTAAAATTTGACTTGATCCTAAAGGTTTATTCTAACCTGTGAAATACTCCCAGTGTCTTCTAGACAGTGATTTTCTGTCCCATTTGTGAAGATAAGGTCATCATTATGGTTTTTCAGTTTGGCTTTGTATGCATTTTGTGGGAATGGATTCTCAATTTTCTAAGTGTATCTGAAGTTGAGATAATTTACCTTTTTTTGAAAGAGTGATGTGAGGTAAAAAGTTCATACTTTAGACGAGTTTTTCTGAGTTCAGTTTATCAAATTTAAAAGAGCAGTATATTTGTTACATAAGTGATTTTAATTTTAAGTAAATACTGATGTTATGGACTGCTCCCCAGAACCATCCTTTCAAGTACTTTGGTAGAGAAGCTGTAAAATGAGTAGCACTGTTACATCAGGATCTATGCGTACATGTTGTTGCTGTGCCCCTTTCTCTTGAAATAGGGTTTCTCTCTGTACTGAGTGTGCCTGAGGTCAAAAAGGACACACAGAATAAAGTGGGACTCAGCAGCTGCTTGTGTTTGAGAACTGAGCTTTCAGTATTTACCTGATCTGAATTTGTAACTTGTACTGAGACATGATTGTTCATTAGTTGATAATACCACAAGAAAATTATTAAGTACCAGTTTAACAATTAATTTATTTAAAGCCTTAATTTCCAGAGATGAGTGATTATGTTATCATCTTAGTTTTCATTCAGAATGTGAGAATCTTTTCAGTCTTCCTAGTGCTGGGGGGAAATTTAAACCAGTCTGAGACCACCAAACCAAAAAGTCAAATTAAAGTACCTTAGTATTTCCTTATTTTTTCTATCCTTAGAAGTTTTTTTTGGTTGGTTGGGTTCTTTATTTTGTTTTTAGCAGCCTCATGGTGCTTTGGAGTCACAGAAATGATTTCTTATTTAGTGTTGGATATTAGCCCCACTGCACAAACACTCAGCAAATATGAAACTGCTATGAGTGGCCAGCACAACTCCTATATATAACTCCAACCTCCCCAATGTATTTAAATGTAACATCTAACAACGCCTTTCTGCTAGTTACTCATCTGTGTTCTTAAAATAAAATTCCAAATTAGATGCTTATATTTTAGCAAAACTGTTGGTAAGCTATGAATGCGCTATAAACCACATAGCTCTTCTATAGATGATATCTATATTTCTGCCTTTATTGCTGAGTAGCCTTGGTGACATGGAGAGATGCAATGGAAAAAGAACTCATTAGAGCTGTATCAAAAAGTAAAGGCAAGCCAGAACATATTTTCCTAGTTTGAGGTTTTTTTTAATGTTTGATTTTTGTGCTAAACATTGAGACCCGAGGTTAAAGGTACAAGGTCAAGGTTTGTTAATGTGAATTGTTACTTGGAGTGACCTGTTGAAATATGACTCTTTGGAAGATAACTCTTTGGAATAACTAACCATATTGCTTCTTGGTCTTTAATTACAAGATCAATTGCCTACGTTGCTGTATGTTCAACTGATAGTCCTGTTTTTTAGAGGTAGTTCTTGCAATAGGGCTTTCCTCTATCATCCCATCCTAAAGGTTTCCACATGCAGTGACAGAAGCAAAAGGGAGGATGAACTAGACATGGGTAATGGGTTAGATATTTGAATGTCCCTGAAGTGTAAATGCAAGCTTAGGCGTGATTACAGGTCTCTTGTGGTGTCAGCGTGTTTATTTGCTATTGGTGTCATGAGCTTCCTTGCAAGAGGGATCCACATAGTAACAGAGATAATAGCTGAAGTAGAAGACAGTGGTGATGTAGGAGAAATGGATTTTAAACCTTCTGAGACATGCTGCAAGGCCAAAGGATAAAGCTTGACTTAATAAAAATTATCCTAAGTGCTCTGTACTGAAATATCATGAAATCAGAATGTTGTGCCTGCATGTGTGGTACTTTGGTCAGTGGGAGATAGTCCTTTAAAACTTAGTGTGGCCAAGAGAGAGGCTGACCTGAGGAAGAGGGATGTTTTACCTGTGAATCAAACAAAGAGAAAAGTCTATCATAGAAATTTCTGAAGGCTGAAAAAACTGCATTGCCAGGAAACAAAACTGATTTTTTTCATTTTGCAAGCAGAAGGCCTAAACCTCTCAGGTCATTGCTAATTAACATCTTACATATGAGCAGTCTACATCCTATTTACATCAGTATTGAAAGTGGATCCATCTAATGAAGACTTAGTAGCCACACCATGAAATGAGTTTGATGAGTCTCTGCTCTTTCCCCCATGACACTGATTACGATGCATCTCTCTTTAGGGCTGTTCACAATGCCCAACACACAGGACGTTTCTGGGTCCTTCATCAGGGACTCTTGTGTTGATTGTGGGCTGCAATCAACAGTCCTAATAACAGGTTTTTAAAAGTTTTCAAGGCTTACTATCAGAGGGATGTTGAAGCAAAGGAATTCTTAGAAAGTCTGGTGATAATAAATAATTGAGTCTTAACTTTTACATAAAAAAAGACATTTCTCATAATCTCATGATCTCATAATCACAAGACTTTTGACTTCTGAACTTTTTCTTCTGGAAGTACCATGAAGTTACTTAATTTTCCATAGTTCTGCATTATGCTTTATATTCCATAGTTTTCTATATCTTTCTTTTTTTTTCAAAAGTGGTGGTGAGGGAAATGAACAATGTTGCTTGTTTATTTATGACATTTATTGGACAATGATGGTTTTTGTCATTCCTGAAATTTCATGTTGAAACTATGGTAGAAGTGCAACACAAGGTGGCTGTTATATAAAATAGGACCTCCATTCTGTTAATTAAACTTGTATTAGTAAATATGCTAGAACACATTTAAATATTTTTTGATAAAAGATCACAAATACTATGTGATTCATTTTCATTTCATTTTCATTTCTTTTGTGATTCAGAGATGCAATCTTAAAGTAAGCTATTGAGACTATCCACGCTATCCTCTGGAATAAAGCATTTATAGCCAGAGTGTGATATTCTACACTTAAATGGATTTAGAAACAATAATGTGTTTTATATTCAACAGATATAATGGTTTTTGAGTAAGTGGAGTAGGTATAAGAAACCAGAGATATAATCAACTGTACGCTATGGACTCATAAGAAAATTAAGAAGAAAAGGCCCATGAATCATTAAAAAGAAAAAGATATAAAGATTGGATGATTTAAGGCCAAATTAACAAATCACTACAATGTAATTTATGGCTTTAGATAATGGGAGGTCAAATGTGTATTACTGGATGACTTAAATTTGATTTGACTGAAAGACAAAACTCCGCTACGTGAACCATAATAACTGAAAGCCTCTGCTTTACATTTCTCACTGATGGCACCCTGGGGAGGCAACTTTCTTGGCATTTCACATCCAATTTAAGCACATCATTGATGAAAAGATGGCTAAATTGGTGCTTCATTTTGTAATAAAATATCTCACGAATTGTTTATCTGATCAATGGAGAATGCAGTCTCAAGCTGTTCAGGGCTAATGTGCTCATTGCACTAAAATAGTAAGTTATTGACTGTCAGAGGGACCTGGGAATTTCTAAACTCAGTTCAGATTTCCTGAATGAGAGCAACATATTGCATCAGAATAGTAGGTTGTAAGAGATTAACTCTGCTAGCTGAACTCTCACTGAAACCAAATAGATGTAAGCAGAGGGCACTAAGCACTTAGTGGGAAATGTTCAGCTTCTCATATGATCATGTTGTAGAGGGCAGAAAAGGGTCTTAATTATGCAGGTTTTACAGCACTGTAATTCCACTGACTTTATTTGACAGCCCTGCAGCATAAGAGGACAAGTTATGCCATGTGTGTGTTATATATGAAATGTTATTTTCAGAGCTGTAGTGAGATATTTTGGTACCTGGGGTAGGATGGGACCACTTCTTCCAGAGAGGAAGCATCTGGGGCCTCCTCAGGACTGGCCACCTGGAGAGTCCCTAGGGAGATGCCTTCTCTTCAGACATGGACTGAGCTAGTCCTGAGAGGAGTTGGGTGGATGTGGTGTAGAAGGAACAGGGAGCCTTCCTGTGAAGCAATAAGGTAGGGAGATAGGGCAGATATTCCTTTACCCCTTCACAGGCTGGCAGCTATTTTTACTGGGGCTGATACCCACTTTCCATTCTAAGGATAGGGAAACAGCATCCTGACAGTACTGATGTTCAGATGCACTCATAGGAATACAGAGTTGTATTGCTTATGCACCCTTCTTCCTAGCCTTCCATTTGTCATGCTTTGTTATTTTTTTCCTCTATCATTTTCACACAAAATGGAAGGGATAGAATGATTAAGAATGGTTTTCACAAGAAGCAGACCCCCAGGAGTTCTGTGTTCAGTGAGAAGGATCCTGTCTCCACAAGACTGGCCTCATTCACTGTGGATATGAGAGAGAATGAATGATGTGATATAAGTTCATTATTTATTTATTTATTTATTTTCCTAGAAATGTTCAGTCCATCCATAGAAATGACATGACAGAAAGAAACACAAACCCAAAGTGGTTGATGGATATTTTTAGCAGAAGGGAAGTTCTCTTTTCCCACAGAGAAAGAAGCTTCCTTCTTTGCAGCCCGTGGACTTAGAACTGTGCAAAGCTGGGCATATATATTCCTTCTGCATAGGAATTGGTAAGAGTGGAAAAGAGGTGTAAAGTGCATGTAATAGGAAATCACCTTCACTGGTGGGACGTAGGATATTTCAAGGTGAGTACTCCCTGGTCCCTTGTTGAAGCTGCTCTGTTGTGCACAATAGATTTCAACATTGTTATGCCTACAGGGGAGCACAGCATTGCAGGCTGCTGAGTTATGTGTTTATCTGAGAGCGAGAAGCAATAGGTTCCCATTCCCTTCCCCCCAATAACTACTATAATTAAGTAATGAAAAATTACTGTGATTATTCAACAAAAAAAACTGGATTCTGTTCTATATTGTAATTTTATTTTTTTGACTGAAACTGGTAATTTTGTTAATGGAATACAAATCATGCCTTCATGAGGAGATAGGGTGCTCTTTTGCTCTTACGTTCAATGACATAGAAAACTCAATTTGGTCCCCACCAGTGATCTGTAGTACTACAGGAGCCAGATGACCAAACTGCAGTCCTTTTTTCTTATCTGACTTTTGGAAGTTAAGAAATCTTAGGCCTGCTTAGTCCTTGAATAAGAGACCAAGGAAATCACAGAAAGCAGAGGAACAAACTGAAGAGTATTCCTTTGTTGCTTAGATCAAAGACAGTGAACAAGTAGATAGACTTAATTTTGACACCCTACTATAGCTTGTGGAAAGCTGGTGGGGAGAGAGGTGTTGCCTACGTGTTGACTGCAATTCTGTCTTCCAAATAATTTTTTGGAGGAGAATTTGTCACTAATTTTATTCTCCTCTGCACCTCCCCTGTTCCCTTCATGAGCGTGTTTATCTTCAGGGAAACATGGGGTTTCAGAAGTCCTAAAGGGTTCTGACTGTACCCAAACACTGATGGTTTCTTCAAGATAAAGGTTGTCAAGGCTAGTGTGCAATCAGGAAATGTTAGAAAATGTAATGCTCCCTAGAAACACCTGACTTAAAAAAATGTGTGTTAAAGAATACCTTTTTCTCAAAATAAGACACAATAGTGGTTTGGATTTATCTCTTTCTTGATCTCAAAGACTGTTAGCTTGATGAGTCTTATTGGCATTTATTGTCAGCAGAGAAATGATATTGATGAAAAATGTCAATGGGCAAAATAGAACAAGGACAATGAAGGAAAATACTCCTGATGAGAGTTAGTTCTGTTAGTTCTGTGGTGTTTTCATAATCCTTGAATTAATAATCCCTTATTGTTGAAAAAAAAGAAGTATAGATAGAGATTTGTAGATAATGGCAAAATCAGCAGAGGCCTACATTTACTGGTTTTCAGTTGAAAATATTTCCCTTGTATCCTGGTATGTTCCTGACATTTGCTCATTTTGGTTTTGTGCAAATGAAGGTAGAGTTCTTTATATGTTACGTAAAATTATTCTAGTCTCGTATTAATATTGTGAGTTGTTCATGTGAAGTCACTCCTAAGAACTCTTAAGCATTCATTTATTACAGTATGTAATAAATGAATTTATTATGTATTACAGGCTTTATTTAAAATACTATTTTTACATGCACGACCAAGAATATTATTTTTTTACCTAAGTGATACTAAATGATTAATTAATATTACTGCTACATTACAATCAGTGTGTTAATCATGTCCTCCTAATCAGGTGAAAGAATGTGTCCTTAAGAAATAAAATTCTCCTTATGTTTTACTAGATTATAGGAAAAAATCCCTACATTCTAAAAACTGCCTAGATTCAGAACAGCATTTTCTCATTCAGCAACCAGGAAGTTTTGCCAGTCTGACAGATGATGTCTTCAGTCTTTTCCTTGCCCTAAAGCACACACGTGGGTAGATCAGGGGACTGATGATTGTGTTGCTGTCATTATTACAAGACATGGTAGTGCCCAAATGCTCAACCAGTTCTTTTGGTGAAAATGTATTTGGGATCATGAATCTGTTGACTATCAGGGCAAATCCAACCCTTATCTGATTCCTTTCTTGTTCTAGTTAGGATGCTTTTCCTGTCCATTAGCAAAGTCATTCACAGGCAGGCATGGGACAACATTGAGTCCTGAACTACCATTCTGTCCTTCCCAAATATTATATTTAACTGATTTTTCCAGTTATGAGGCATAGTAAGTAATAACAAAAATACTGAATCTCATCACCAAGAGAAAGCCATGAGGATGATCAAAGGGCTGGAAAATGTGCTCTAGGAGGAAAAACTTGTATCTTTTCGCCCTGGAGAAGAAAAGGCTCACAAGGAACCTCATCACCGTCTTCCAATACTTAAAGGGCAGCTATAAGGGATGGAGGCTTTCTCTTCACAAAGAACCACAAGGAGATGACAAAGGTCAAAAGGTACAAATTGTATCAGGTCTCATCTTGATATGAGAAAGAAAATTTTCAGAGTGAGATCAATCACTGAAACAATTGATTTGATAGGTGTCCCCATCACTGAAGTTTTTCAAGACACAACTGGGCAGGGTCCTAGCAAATCTCACCTAGGTTCTCTTTTCCACAAAAGGTTGAACCAAGTGATATTTCAAAGATCTTGCAGCCTGGGCTGTCATATTATTTTATTTCACATGGTCATAGTTTTTTCCTGTTTTCTGCTTTTATAGAGTTGCTGAGAGACAATCTGGTACTCCACATGCCTTCACAGTTTGATGTCTTCCTAAACTTATTCAATAAACATGCCTTTTCACAAAGTTTCCTCAGAGCTATCCCAATCAGTGCACATCCCAATCTGATGGTCTCTTTGGCCCAGCTCATGCTATTCTATGTTTTACTTTAAAGAACCCTTTGACCCACATTTACGAGAAAGAAAACTGATTTTGGATACAGTTTTTCTTCAGAATTTATTTCTAATATGAGAGAATGTGTGTATGGTAGATAGCAATTTTGTGATCAGCCTTTGGATCTGATCTTTAATCACAGGTTACCATGGCTACATTGTTTGATTCCTTTTTTTCCCTGGCAAATGTCTTTTCTGAGTTGTGGACATATTCAGTTCATGAAATGGTTCATATCTTAATGCAGATTATAAGTTCACAAAAGAGAAAAACAGTTCTTTCAAAAATATCTTGACATATATACTATTGTCATGAAAGTTAGTGGAAATGTTGGCACTTGTAGTGAAATAACACCAACCAACTAATTGGCACTGAACATCTAGCTGTTCAGTTTGTACAATTGAGCCATAGTGAAAATTTGTAAATAACACCACACCCCCCCCCCCCCCCCCCCAATTAATCAATAAGACTTGACTGAACAGACTTCATAATGAGATAACTGTGAACTTTCAGGATATGGTAAACTACTAGAGGTGCAGTGTTATCTCATTACAACACACATTTACTAAAGAATAGTGTGCTCCAAGGCATGTATTTATCCTGCAATACATTCCTGCCTCAGACCTCTTTTGAGGTATAAGGTGGAAGGACAAGTAGCTTTAAAACTTGAAAAGTAGACACCTTTTACTGTAGCTGCATATGTAATACCCAGCTATATTCAGTGGTTTACTGAATGTGTTAATTGTGAGCAATAAGACTGAAAAATGTGTGTTCTAATGGATAGCTTCCCCTGCTGTTTAAAATATTTTCAGAAAGCATGCAGAAACTCCAAAGAAAGAAATTCCAGTTACATTCGAGGACTCAAAAGTATGTTGTTCTAAAGTTGCTGCTATAGTAGTACAAGATACTACAGGATAGTATATAGTTATATTGTATATAGTTACAGGATACTCAGCTAGTCAGAGCAGCAGCTTAAATCTTGCTACCTTTCTCCTAGTGACAAGAGAGCTTAGAGTGCCCGATCTATTTCATGTCCACTAAGGATAAACCTATGGCAAAGAAAGAGTCTCTTCTACAACTAACCAGTTTACCACAGTGGTCTGATTGTTCTTTGCTTCTAGTGTAGTGTAAATCTGGGGAGAACCAGTGAAATTATTGGAGTGACATCAGTAAAATCAAGTGCTGTATATCAGATCTGCATCATGGAACTCTCTCTCCATTGAAATCGAGGAGAATTAGAGACTGGTCTTGGTGCTGAAGGGATTTCAGCCACAGATATGTCACTAGAAATTATAATGGACTTCAATAGTATATAGAAGTAACTTTCAAAGTCAGGGATTCATGGCAAAAGAGATCTGCTCTATCAAACAGATAATAGAACAGAATAATTTCCAAACTTTAAATGGTGTAAAGAAGGATAATAGTAATAATAAAAAAGAGTGACTAATAGTGGTTCAGAGAAGTGAAATCTGATAGAAAGGGGATGGAAAACTAAAGATAATTCGTTATTATTTCTGTGTTTGTATTACACTGACATGGGGTGTCCCAAAAGATGTTAGAAGACATTTCACGTCCTAAGGAACTTCAGGCCAACACTAAGAAAGTCTGGCTGAGGGCCTGACAAATTAATTAATGAGAGCAGATGCATGGGAGAAATCATGATACTAATTTTGCAATTGCTGTACTGGGCTTCCCATATGTTAGCTCTGTGTAGTTCATGGCTGGCCTGACCACAGAGCACTTACAGCACTATGCTGAAAAAGGGATGGTTCACCAAATATATACCTATTGAATAAGCAATAATTTGCTAGGAGAATTTCTGCTTTGAATTCCAGTAGCTGTCTTGCCTTTGCCTCTAAGTATTTTATCTTCATTTTCAGTAAGGATGGTAATAATTTAATTTTGGAGCCTGGTCTAGGTTGCCCTTAATTGCTGTGTCAATCTCATTGTGATCAGACTTTACGTTTTCTTTATGTGGCTGAAAAGACTTTTTCTATTTTTTCTCATTATTGTTGCAGGATCTTGCTCATTTTGCAAGTTCTGTGGAAACTCCTTTTGACCTCTGAGACACATTGACCAATCAACTTTTCCCCTTTCCTTAGAGGCTGTCCATACTGGACAAATAATGAGCACCAAAAACCAATGAAATCATCAAGACTGAAGCTCATCCCTCAGAAGAATCCTCGGAGGAACGGGAATGTCAGAGAGCAGCATGACAATCCATAAAAAAGACAGATAAGTTTCTGTTGACATTCTTCCACTATTAAAAATAAGCTGTCATGAAGAAAAAGAGAAAACCAACAGAGGGTGGCTGGAAAAAATATTTATTTGAACTGGGGATGAAAATGAGATTATGTCACACTGCCCCTTTCAGTCTTTTTCAAAGCAAAATTCCAATCAAGGTATATTCCACTCAAATTCTAAAATTTAAACTTATTATCACAGAAACACAGAATTGGTCAGGTTGGAAGGGACTGCAGTGGAGCATCTGGTCCAACCTCCCTTCTCAAGCAGGGTTATCTCAGAGCATATAGCAGAGGATTGTGTCCAGACAGTTCTTGAAAATCTCCAGTGAGGGAGACTCCACAACCTCACTGGGCAATCTGTCCCAGAGCACAGTCACCCACACAGTAAATAAATTCTTCCTCATGTTGAGGTGGAACTTCCTGTGCCCTTTGCTTCATGTTGTATTGCTTGGCACCAACGAGAAGAGCCTGGATCCATCCCCCTGGCATGCTCCTTTTGGGTACTTATAGACATTGATGAGGTCCCATATCAGGTCCCATATCATCTCTTCCCAAGTGTTAACAGGCCCAGCTCCTTCAGTTTGTCCTCATAAGAGAAAAACTCCAGTCCCTCAATCATCTTTGTCACCCACCAGAACTGGACACAGCACTTGAGATGTGGCCTCACTTAAGGCTGAGTAGAGGGTCAGGATCACATCCCTCAACCTGCTGGTAATGCTCTTCCTAATGCACCCCAGGACATCATTGGTCGTTTTGGACACAAGGACACACTGCTGGCTCATGCACAGCTTTTTGTCCACCAGGACCCTCAGGTTTTTCTCTGCAGATCTGCTTTCCATTAGGTTGGCCCCCAGCCTGTGCTGGTGCCTGGGGTTTCCATTAGAAGAAATTAATTGTCAAATTCAAAATTTTCTAAGTTGCACAAAATTGTTCTCCCTAAGGTTTCTGGCTTCCTACATTGCCTATATTTTGACCTTTTTCCTCATTTTCAATGTCTCCTGTCACTGGTTCCAGATACTATGCCTCTACTTTCTTCCATCTGGAAGGAGAGAGTAGAATTAAAAATGGATGGAAAAAATTATGGCAAGGTTTCTTTAATTCACAGGTTTTCTCTCACAGAATATTTTCTGTTACTGCACCAAATAGCAGGAATCTAAGTTTTAAGACAGATGCCTGGAGGGAAAAAAAAAAAGAAAAAAAACAAAAAAAGAAATGAGAAAATTGAAATGATTGCTTTTTGTCAATCTTTGAGAAAAATGTGGTAGTTGAGAAAAAAAACCACAACAAACTGAACAGTCCTCATATCTGATGGTCTTATTTTTGTAGAAGTCTCTTATATTGACTTAATGATATCTTCTGGAATTGAAACAACAGTGTCTACACAAGGGACTTACCCTGTTTAATTGCATCAATTGAAAGTGATTCAATTTTTTTGGCAGAGACAAGCATAGGGAGATGGAAAAAATAAATGGGTATTTTTTTATAGTGAAATAAAGGGGAGGAAGCAAAGCAAACAACTTATGGCCCTGAAATGCCATTATTATATCTAGGAAACCATGACCAAAAGATGCTAATTTGTTTCAACTCACTCACTGTGAGGGCTCCCTTTGATCCTCCTGCCTTTCTTAGAGTGTGATATTCTCACATTTTAATGCAGTATCATTTGACATTGAGATGCAGGGAAAATTGTCCAGTAAACAGCTTTCTTGTACTGATTTGGAGCTTGTGGGAAAGATTATAGCATGAGCTGGAGCCTGCCACAAGAGAAATGGATTATTACTCTGGGAACACTTACATCAAGGAGGGCCCTTTTACAGCTGAAAGAGGCAACCTTTTACAAAGAGCTGTGTTCTGTGAACTCCTTGTCAGCTTGCTGAAAGTGCTAACTCACAGCATACAGGTCATTCCTTCTCAGAAACATGGGAGAAAAGCTTTAGCATGCTATTCGTGACTTCTTCTCCTTGAATGTAAGGATGTTTTCTACAAAATGACACCCCATCAAAGAAAAAAAGTAAAAATCAGATTTAATGAGACAGATGGTTTAGGGAAGAAGGAGAAAAGGGGTGCCTTAAAAGTCACATCAATGCTAAGTTCACAGTGTCATAAGCATTCAACAAACCAGCCTGCATGGTTCGGATAAAAAGGGAGTGGTGGCATTTTCCAAACAAAATCCAGTTGTAATAAAACTTAGAGCTGGGTAACAAGGTCTTCCCAAATTTCCCCATCCCTGAAATCCTGATCTTTTTCATATCAGTTTCAGTGTTACAATAAAACTAGAAGCCTCACAAGAGAACATTTTTAATTTTGTTTTTGAAAGCCTTTTTTTTTTTTAAGTCAAAGAGAACTACAGAATAAATTATTACAAGGACATTAAAAGGATTTAATTTCCTTGAGCATACATATGCATTCTGCTGCACCATGCCTTCATGCCTTCTCCCTCCCAGTGTAGCCATTGATCCACAGCTTTTATAATGAACTCTAATAACAACTCTATTACTGGAAGGCTTCTGATTGGCTCAGGCACCCACAAAATTAGCTACAAAGAAGCCAGCTTGTCAATATTAATTCCGCCACAGAGATTACTTGTTATGGTAGAACAAAGGTGTTTTGGCTCGAGCTGAACAACTTAACTCCTTGTCTCATAAAATTTAAGCTGCTATTGATCTCCTTCTATTGTGCTGAAGGATAAAAAAAAACACCCAGGGGTGCGTGCACGCAGACACACAGACAGACACTGGCATGCTGAATCACTACGATGCATTCTCCTAAACCACCAGCCGCCCCTTCCTTCCTTCCCTTCTTCCCCTTCCCCTTCCATCCTCTCCCTGTCTGCTTAGAATCATTCAGTAACATGAAGCAAATTAAATCAATGAATTCATCCTAGCAGATGGGTGCTTTAACAGTCAGTTAGCCTTTAGATAATTGAGGCGTTGACTCCGGAATCATAAAATGGATGGCTCGTTTGTACATTTTACTGAAATAGATCACCGAGGTTAAATAAATGAAATCCCATTTGTCAGGCAGTAATAAATGGCCTCCCCTTCTGCAAACAGCTCTGTTTGGCCTAATAAATACAGGGATGTTACAGTGCTCCTCCCTTGATAGGGTTATGGCTTAATGAAATGGTCTTTCCTCTGCTTGTTTTTGCCTCCTCCTGCACCGTGTGATAAGTAGCGAACCAACGAAGCTTGTAATTACAATCTTACAGAGAACCCAGCCAATCTGTATATAAATCTCACCATCCAATTACAAGATGTAATAATTTTGCAGTCAAGCTGGTAATGAGGTCTAATACTCATGCATGTGATAATCCCCCCTGGATGCTGACTCTATCAGATGTTGGCTTTGTAATTAGACGGGCAGAAAATCATTATTTCATGTTCAGCAGAAAAATGAGGTTGGTGGGAAGTTAATTTTCTCTATGCTCTGTGAAGCATAGACAAAATTTTAATGATTTAATCATTATGGTTATCCCTTTTGCAATTGACCCACGTTACTTCTGTAGAAACATTGGCACATTTAAAAGTCCCTGTTACCCGATAAAGCTTGCCAGGTATGCAGCTTTTAATGTAAGAATAACCGTATACAATTAAACTATTAACCTCCTTGATAGGGGAAAAATCCATAGTTTTTATGTTTTCATTATTTACGCACAGGATCCAAAGGAATGTTTATGTCCAGTCTGCACTGCGATAAAAAGACTCTTAAATAAAGAAAAAAAAGCGCTATAATTAGGATGTGAGCTCTCAGAACAAAACAGCAGAGTCACAATGATATTTTAGCAGCTAGGTAGTCTTTTGTTCCTTTCCAGTGTAGGAGACATTCATGAGATATTATACCTCAACACAAAGAGCTTATTATGCATAATCAGCATTTTCACAAGAACTAGTTTAAAGGAATTGCTTGTGATACATATTTTTAATTGTTCTGTTCTCAAATTTTTTTGTTATTTCTGTTTGTCCAGCACGCCAGGAGAAGGACATGGAATAAGAGAGAAGTCACAACATTGAGATGGGAATGAGGAAAAACCAACAGTGAAAAATCAAAACTACAGAGAAGTAGGTAGGCAGGGCAAAAGAACAGTGTATTGCAAATTGCAACTAGGATATTTAAAGATAAATTACTTCAAAAAATTCAAGATAATGAAAATGTAACGAAATTCTTCTGTTCTAGGATTTCAGCAAAGGACTGAAAGACATGTATCTAAATAGTACTTAAACACTCCCAACATCACTTAGATTTGTAAGCTTAATTCTGCTGTTTCTGATTCTGTGCCCATAATTTGGCTTCCTTCACATTATATATATATATATATATATCTGTGTGTGTGTGTGTATGTACTTGTATATAAATATTTATGTGTATAAATGCTCTCTTTCTCTAAGACAGACATTATAAAAAGGCTGAGTTTTATCTTCTGGAAATATTTTGATATTTTCTTTAGAATGAGTAGCAGGATTAGGAGCTGTTGAGTACTTCAGCTGATGACTTTCATGTAGGCGTGATCAAGCCTTGTCCAAAGGCTTACTGAACCAAAACCCAATTAATATGTGAAGTATGTAGAAGAACCCCATATTTGACTCCTGTTAGGCTTTGACAGTAGACACAACTGTTGTCTCAAGACAAAAGCAGTTATGGATAATGTCCAGAGAATGACCTGCAGGTAGGCACTTCTTCAGAGCCCCTGGGATGTGGCTGATTCTATCTCACTTCAGATTTTGTCCTTCCAGACCTAGGGGAGTAATCTAGAGCCCCTTTACAGCCAGTATACACATCAAGGCTGCCCTTCTCTTACCCTCCTGAGACATCTACCTTTTGAAAGGTGATTTGTGTCCCAGAAGTGCCTTTTCATACATTGGCTATAAAAAATAAATCTATAATTCAGATGTTGATAACTACTCTGTAGGCCTCAAAGATGAGTTGAAATAAATTATACCCTTACCTCCTTTGTGGATCCAACCCAAAGTAGCTCTGGAGAAGGCCTGGAGTCTATAATGTATAATGTATTAACTTCTTAATCTAGTGATATGAAAAAGAAAACTTGACAGACACAAATCCTGATCTAATTATGGTTCACAGCCTTAAAAAAAGGATTATTTTTTAGCGAGTCCCGTAACTCAAAGCACATATATATTTAGACAATTTATCAAATCTCTTAAGGAGAAAATCCTGACATTAGTTATGGTGGTTCTACTGGTACTCCATATGTCTTATGCCTGCAAGAGAAGCAGGATGGTGATGAGGAATGCAGATGACCTAAAATTCATTAGGTTGTTAAGAAACAGTGAAGACGAAGGGACTTGAAGAGGGACATAACACACTAACCAAATGGAGAGTCCTTCGCTGGCAAACCTATTGTGTCTAACGTGTTGGATGGAGTAATTTGAAATACTTAATACCTTACTGGATACGAAATAAATTTTTCTGAGCTGGTAGAAAGATACAAGTATAACTATAGACAGTTGGGTCCAAAGTAATAAAAAATGCAAAGAAACTCAGAATAATATGGAAAATAAAATATGAAATGTCATTTACGTCAAAGGCTCTTCTTTCTCTGGAATAGTGCATTCCTTTCAAGCCATGTCAACCAGGGTTTCCATCTTTTACAAATTTTATCATGAGTTTGCCATGTTTGTGGGGGAAGTTTGGGTTTAGATATATTCTTGAAGTCACAGTTTTGGGCAACATTTCAGTGTTCTCTTTTTTTTTAAAAAAAGAGAGAGGTATAATTCTATGAATTTGTTTCATGAATTTTAGCTTGATGTCCCTGGAAAAGGGCATTGAGCAGAAAATGAAGTGTGCAAAATTGATACAATTGGCTTTTCTGTCTGAAATATATTTTTACTTTTGCATACATACTTTTGCAAAACATTGGGAGATTTGGAGCTAAACCTGTTGTTCTGAACTCCTGTAATGAAAAGATCTTAACTCTTTATTTAGCACATGAAACATTTTTCTCACTGAAGCAGAACTAGGGTTAAAATCCAAGTGAGTTTAACTGCTGGCTAGAGCATAGTTGGACAAGGTTGTATTTTTGCACCATAAATTAGATTACAGACCACAGGTAGTGAGTCTGGGAACTCTTGGGTGAAGACATTGAATTTAAATCCAATAGAATACTTCAGGTTTTGTGTAAGTATGGCCATCTTGTAGATGGGTGGATGTTAATTATATTTTCCTCATTTTTCACATGAACTATTGAAAACATGAACTTGTTTAACAAGACTAAATAAATCTTTTCTATGCAGCAAGTGGTGAGAAGCAAAAAAGGTAATAGCTTCTCACCCAACTTCAGAAAAATGTTTCTGTCTCAATACAGAGATGTGCAGGTAGTGGCTGTGCCTAAAAAGATGCACATTTGTTGTTTTTGACAGAGCCTGTAGTAACAGTTGTTTTGTGGTTCAGCCATTGGATCTCTTAGAGCTTTCTGATGCTTCATCTCCTGTGCAGGGAATAGAGGGATGTGTCTGCATATGCCAGTAGGTATTCTGCATATGAAATTGGGTGCTCGTTTGTTAACATAGAGGTACTTTATTGAGAGAGGGCAAACCTAGGCCATGAAAGAATCCTAGGATGTGGGAGAATAATCATGTAGAGAGGTTGTCCCCTTCATAGTTGCTCTTAGCACAGTCTCTGCCTGCATTCCCTAACACTGATTCATGTTTCTCCTACTTGACAGCTCTGGCATTGTCTTGAGTGCCATAATCCCCACGTCAGCTATTTGGGATCCTTGAGCCAAAGAACTTCTCTTGGCTAAATTCAGTCATGTTCATCTCCTATTTCAATATGGAATTTACATTCAAAGCAGTGGAGAACAAGTCAGTAAGGCTGCACATCCACCTTGCAGTGAGAGCAGTGTCTGTAGCTTCTCTGTGGACTTTGCCTTGCACATCCACTTTGGCTGCATTTTATGACTCTCCTGTTCTGGGACCTAACTGCAGCCAAACCACAGAGGTGGAAACTTGGCATACAAAATTCTGGAAACATTCTGTGAAGCAGCCTTTGATTTTTGTAGGAGTTTACAAGAGATCAGCATAATTCTATTTGAGCATCGTTAGGATTATATATTCCACTGTACAAATCCAATCCCTAAAAGAATTTTTGGTTCAGCCATGATTTCGTCAGGCAAATTTCAACAGCTGAACTCATTGAAAATGAAAATAAAATGTCTACTGTGTTTTGTGCAGAAAATAGGAAGTCCTTTGTGATATGAGATGTTACCAAAGCTCATGTGAAGGGGTTAATTTATTAAAAGGCACTGGCTCTTAGTAGTTGCTAGGTAACATTGACCTTTTCCCAAAGGCTGTACTCCTCCAAAGAGGGTGTTTCGGCAGAGATAATGATTCTGTGTGGGGTTTACTCAATGAGTTGGTGGTAACCTATCCTGCAGGGAAGTTGAGAGGATATAGTGTTGGAAAAAAACTGTGATTTTCCATCCGTCCTCTTCCATTCTCTCTCTTTAAAAGACAAAATTAATAAAACAAACAACCCCCACCCCCCAAAAAAAACCCCCAAAAAACAAAAAACCAAACCAACAAAAAACAGAGGAAAAACAGAGTTTCTCTAATTTACCTGTGAAACTGCATCACTACAGTTGAAAGACTTCCCTGTTCTCCCCTTCAGACTGAGCACTACAAATGTGAATGACTGTTTGTGCCTGCAACTGTAAGAAGTTCCACATTAAGACTTGTGAAGCCTTTTCTTCAGAGTAGTTAAAAAAAGAAAAGGAAATTCTCCCATTGTCAAGGTGTTTATTGAGATGTCTTTTCTTTAGAATGAGTAAGAATTTAATAAATTAATATTTAAGTAAGGTTTATTTTTGTCTCAGATTATATGCTAGCATTATATCTTCTGCATTAAGATCACTGCTTAGAGTTAGATCTTTAGTACTTCTGTGTCTTGTTGTAATTTTTAAGAGAAAAGGAAAAAAATGCTTGAAAATCCACATGCACACCCAAATGATTTGTAAGTTGATGAGACTAACCTAATGACAAGCAGTGTAGTTAGCCCTGTGACTAAAAAAATTACAATTAGTGTGTTTTTAGAAATAAACATTTTTATACAGAAAAAGGTGCATAGTCTTCATCCTTGTGGGCCAGGGTAACTTACATGACAACTTGTTAAATCGATTTTATGCTTCTTTTAGATCTGCTATTCAATTTTTTAAAGTGCAGATACCATGGCAACCCCCTCTCTCATATGGAACGTATGCTGCTTTAGAGATAAAGAGCAAGTACATGCAAAGATGGAACAGGATGACATGTAAACTTTTTTTTTTTTTAATATTCACACTTTGGAAGAAAATATATGCTACACAGACACATTTTCTCCCAACTGCAATATATTTTATGAAAGAATCACATTTTGTACGATGCAATTAATCAGTCTTTAGATCGTTTCATAAATAATATAGAATGAAATTACACCCTATGCTTTTCTGATGTGTATGTGCATGTATGTGTATATATGCATATATATAGCCAAAGAATTATTCATGTCTTTGCATTTGTTTTAGTGTGTGATGACTCCTTAAAGACTTACACTAACTTCTATACTTTTACTGATTTTTTTATTATTCCTTAATGGTAAGAATGTAGCACAGTTTTTTGGTTTTGTTTTGATTTTATGAAAGAGCTTCATAGCTGCTACAACTACTTATTTTTTAAAAAAGACAAAACACACCTGAAGTATCAGTTCTGAGAAAAAGCAGAAGGATCTATTTGTGCTTGGTAATCTTGGCAGTTATTTATATTATCTGGATCAGAATTTTCAAAAGCATGGTAGTATATCGGATTCAATTAGTGTTCTAAATAATTGATTTCAGAGGAGTCTGCTGGGGTACAGCATTTTTGAAAATCTGGTCTCTTACTCAAGTTGCTTTAGAAAGAGTAGGATTTAGGTTGTGAGATATTGTTTATATGCAGAAAAAGACAATTGATCAAGCAGACTGCCATTTCTTATCATCAAAACCCTGTTTATTCCTATATTTCATGCCTTGGTTAGAGGCAGAATATACATGGAATTTCAGCATTTTGCTACTCTTTTTATTTCCATATTCAAGACTGGTTCTTTGATTAAAGACAAAGCTGAAATATTAGTATTTGGTAGTTTATACCAATACAAGCTGAGCACTCATTTCAGTGAGTTCCTGAATGAGTTAAGGAAGGAAAAAAAAATATTTTTTTTTCAGGATTTAAAAGCATACTATTTAATGTGAAACCCTTGTTCTGAACTTCAGTTTTGTCATTTGCACCCATAAACTCCAACAAATGACTTTCTTCCATGATCTTGTTTTTGATTATACAGATGACTTTCACATGCTTGGAGCACTGGAAGAAGTCAGGGTGTAGGGTCCATCATGCCTTTTCCAGCTTAAACATCATTAATGCTGGGATTTGAGTGTCTTTTAATATGCCATCATTTAAATCAAGCAAACAGCTGTGCATCATCGTTCCCAGTTTTGCTGCATTTTTGTCACATGCGCTACTGTGTGGCTGTTTGTTTCCTGGTCACTCTTTTCACTTGTTGGCATTAAGACTGGCCTGCTTACATTTCTTTTTGCAAGCTTTAGTAGATTTGAAAGTGTAGTTTGATTTTGATAAGCTTGTACAAGTCCCAAACAGGTATATCAAATATGCTTGTTGCTGCAAGTCTCATAGTGAAAGACTCTTGTAAGAGACTGACTACAAATAATAATAGGAAAATTACTACTAACAATAAATGGAAATACAGGCTTTTCTTTTTCTTCACACCTTTCTGTTGGCAGTGTCTGAACCAACTCCTGTTAAAACAGGAAATCCCCTTGATGGTATTAGAATGTTTGCCAGCCATCCAAACATCAGAAGCATTCACAGTGGAAACTCCAAAAATAAGGAAAACTGCCATTGAAAAATTAATTCTGCATCTTTGAATTATAAATAAATCTCTGCTCCTGTTGAGGGGGATTGGATACTGGAGTTCATGTTCACAATGGTTTTCCTTTGTTGAAATCAATTTGCCTGTACCAACCATTTATGCTTTAACAAGAAAGTAATGTGATGGTGAGAAAAAGCATGGCATACTGGGATGTTCCTCTGAGTGCTATTCCCTGAGGCAGCTGCTGGAGAGTATTGAAGGGAGGCTAAATCAACATTGCCTACTATTTTTTTTTTTTTCCAGAGACCAAACATGTAGCCTCTGTGATGCAAATTATATTTAACTAGCTCTGGGGACTGAATATGGATTGGTGCTTTGCAGAGTCTGTGGTCACAGAACAGTTTTTCTTCATGTTACAAGGCCAACTGTAGTACACATTATTTGTATATAAATAAAGCTATGAGTTTGCCTTATAATTATTAATCACACAGATCTGAATTAATTTGTTCTTTATTTCAGTTTAGTTTTTGTGAAATGAGTACTTTCAGAGTAGCAGTATTGAAAACCAAGATAACTGTAAAGAGTATTGCCCAACTCAATCTAGTAAATACAAATGTAAGGGTTAACATTGGTCAAAATGCATTCATTATGATACATTCCAAACAAACACATTTATTAATGTAGATAGTGCATCTTGTACCTTCCCAGCTCCAAGTTCATAGCTGACTAGAAATCTTAATAACTATATTTTACAAATGCTTTAAAATAATGATAACTTCAGGACAATAAATGACTTGCAAAAAAATGAAAGTCTCTAAGGTCTACTAGTTAGTTATCAGCAATTATTATGAAACGAATTTTGTAATTCAAGTAATAGTACATTAAATTTTGTAATTCAGGTATTAGTGACTGCTAAATAGACTTTAAATGGTATGGGAAATGTATTTTTTATTTATATGTTGTAGCAAATACTCAGGAAATAACAGTAAAATTAAGGTATATGTAGAGATTGGTAGATGCATTTTTATTCTACTTTAAAAACTTTTTTACTTGTTTAAATTTTCACTTGTGGAAAATAATTGTGCTACAGTTATTGCCTATACTAAAAAATAAAAAAAAGGACATTAAAAAAGTTCCCCAAGTTAAATTTTTTACTACTATCTTTAGTAGCCCCTTCCATTACAATATTTTATTAATTGCAGTTGTTAGTAAATTATTCTTGTGTTAAAATATTTATTTAAATACTTTCTTAAATTACATCTTTGTTTCCTCCTCATACATAACTCCCAGATAACAAACTAAATAAACTTCCAGCTTCAGATTTGAGGTAAACAATTAAAAATACAGGTTTAATGTGAAAAACAGTTCAGGAAATTGCCTTTTGGGCTTGGCTTATTTTAATCTTGGCACTACTACTAAACCTCATATGATTATACTTTATTTTAAGGAGAGATCCAGAAGTGAAAAACCAAAACCAAACTGCAAAAAGAAAACCCACCACTGCCACCGAAAATGTTGTTGAAGAAGTTTTGTGTTAAGGTGCAAACATCACATGCATAAAATAGTGCAATTTTTTTCCTTTATTTGACTGAGGCTTTGGGGCAAGGGGCAGGAAGGTGTGCGGGAGTCAACTACAAAAAATAAAGAAACAGTACTTAGCATAAAAGACAAACTTTCTCTTAAAATAATTACCAAAGAAAGTAAATTTTGTCACAACTTGCCAAATGAAATGGTGTTGTAACTCTTTTTTTTAAAATGTAAAATGTTTTAACTAAAAATAGAATGCCTTAATAACAATAATTTAGTTGTCCAATACACTGCATTTTTATAGCAGTAAACCCCCAACAATTTAAAGCGTTTCTCCTTCCAAGATAAGCATTATTTTTAAATAAAAACTGGAATTAGTGTCTGATTTAGTACCTAAGCATGAAAAACCATTCAAAAAATTGTAGACATTCCCATTAACTGTTATTTAAATGTTGTCAATCAAATCTGTCTGCATCTGGTACTGATGCCACGTGAAATTTATTTATTTAAACTTTCAGTCACACATGGAAAGTTTTGCAGATGGTGTCTCTTCTCATCTGCTTTTTCCCAATTTCCCCCCCAAACTCCAGCTCTTACTCTCTCGACCTCCCAATTTGATTCCTCCTTCTTCTGAAAAAATAGATCTAATCAGTAGCATGTTAAACAAGAGGGGATCTTTTATGTATTCTGTGTTAGGACAAGGAAAGCATCGCTGTAGATCACTAGAATAAACAACTCAGGCTGATTCAATTACAATGCCTGGGCCAGGCTTTTATCTGCTGGTGACATCATTTCAATCAAAATGTAAAATAATACAATCCAATAGATGCAAGAGGGAGAGATAGGACACAGACTGCTGCACTTAGTCATTTAATAAAAAAAAGTGGAAGAAAGCTCTTTCTGACAGGCTGCTAGGACTTCCATTTCCAAAACTCTATTACCTTGTATAATAGTATTCAAAAGAATTGAATGCAGGAAATTGTCTATTACTTTTTATTAGTAGAAGCTGTTATGTAGGATACAGCCTACTGCACTGTTTTTTCTTTGTTCCTTTAATTAACAAGAGCATGAAATCCTTCTATTGGCAAGCACTTTTTCCAAAGCTTCTGTTGCCTTCTGTTTTTACTGAAAATGTAGGTTTTTGTTCTTTTGTCTGTCTTCTTGTTGTTTTTTTTTAATACTAAAAAAGTAATTTTTTTCAAGTCACTGTAATCTAAAGTCTATCAGTCACCTTAATGGGCTAAGAGAGGGTAGAATGCAGATACATTTCTGTAGTCGCAGAACAATTTTATAAGAAAGTTGCACATTTGAGGATATTCAGATTGTAACAACGTATAGTCTAGTGCCAGTCTTCTGACCATTTCACTTGCCAGCTGAAATTTGGTTTTGTTGCTTAATTTATTATGATAGAATAAAGAAAAAATTATACATATTGATTCGATAAATGTCTGATGCAAAGAAACATGTTCTGTCTTAGGCTATATTCTTGATCCCCTAAGATTGTCTGTGACAAGGCTTTATGTGTCATCAATCTGGCCATACTACACAATTCTCTCACATTTTACTGGGAGTAAAACTAGCAGTCCTGATTCCAGTAAGGTGTAGCTTCACTGACTTCTACATTCATATCTCCTACATTTCATATTCAGAAAGTAGATACTAGGGGTAGAACTCCGGCTCTTTCTGGAGAAGATATGTCATTGATTTTAATGATAAATTACATTCAAGTTTACTGTTATTAGGTTCATAAAGGTCCTGTAACTTAACATCTATAGCTAAATTGTGGCATAACAAGCAGGACCTTGCCAAGGGCAAACAATGACTGCTTCAGCTGTCACTGAAACACTCTTCCTACCATACTTACCATTTTAGAGTGTAGTATGAGGAAGTAGATTGAGCCAAAGGGCTAACTGAAGATGATGTCGAAGGAGATGTAACTCCTTAAATGAATTTTATCAACATTTTCTTTGCTAGTGCTCAATAACAAATACTCCTCAGGAGTGCTGAGGTCTATGGTAGTCTTGCAAGATGTTGACTCTATGTCTTCTCTTACTAGGAAAGAGATTTTTGCCCTTCTGGATAACATTAGTATTCCAAGCATGCGGCAGGCATTTTCTGATAATTTATGAAAAGGATACATTGAGGATGAAGTAGTAAACTGTGTTGGGAATGAACTAGTAACAACTGTAATCACTGAACAATTTTAATCCTCCCTTTTGCAATCATCAGGTGTGTTTTATATTTTTTCAAATTCATATTTGACATACTATCTTTTTTTACAGTGTCTGTGATGCTTGCCAGTATTGTCCTGCTGTTGTAGTGCACTTAGACTATAGCAGGCTGCAGTTGTGGTCAGGATCAGACAACCCATGTTAGACACACAGCACCTGAATTAATACAGGTCCTAACAAGGATAGTTTAAAACGTATGAACTAGTTATCTAAACTCCCTATCTATCTAGGCAATGAAGAGATAAGAACTGAAAGGGTGAAGAATGCTTAAAGGTGGATGTTGGGCTACATGGGAAAATGGCACATGGAGTATTACTGTCCCTATAATTTGGATGCCTGAGCTGAAGCTGCATAAGTTATCAGCCCATCTTTTACTTTCTGACTGTGCCCTCACATCCTCAGGTAAGATGAAAGGTCGACCAGTCCTAAGTTTTATCAATACTCTGGAGGCAAAGGGTCTTTTCTGGGAAAGTGAGAACTATGGATTCCAACTCCTGCAGGCTGCAGGACTATCTAGCACTTTGGTCCATAACTTTTAGTTGAGTGACTTGTCTGGTAGTTTGTTACTGGAAAAGAAAAGTATTTTACCATGTCTATGACTGAGCACTTGGATAGTCTGAATTCATTAAAGTCTTGAGGAAAGGTCTATACATGCATGATGGAACAGAGTGAGATACACGTGTCTTCAGCTATCTCCCAGTCCCATCACAGATTAAGATGTGTGTTACCTCAGAGAAGGATAATGCATTTGTATGATTATCTCAGTGCTTAGGAAACACTATCATCCAAAATGGATATATGAGTTGATTGTAGGCAACCCTGGACATAATGTTGAAAAGTAGACATTTGCCAGAGATTCACTGAGTCTTCATCTCAGTTCAGGTAGAACTCATATGATCTGCATCTTATAGCACAATGTTAACCTAAAAAATGTGTGTATGTCAAATTCCATGAATTGGAACTGGACCTTTTCCCACTATATATCTGCCATATTCAACCACAAATTGCTTTTCTGAACTTACGTAAGGATGAAAACTCTCTCTACTCTGACCAAAGTCTTCACTTAAATATATGTAGTTGAGATCCTTTAAAGTCATCTTTCTTCATAGGAAAATAAGCCAGGAAGGACAGCAAATGGCAGAATGTAACATCTTAAATCCAGAACTGGCTTATTGTAAAATGGTTTTGTGAATGCTGGGGATATAGTCCCCTCTGGATGAAAGTAGAATGTCTCATGTGCCTTTATTGTTGAGCCATGTAGGCTTTTTGGAAACATATCTTTAGTGGGCATCCATGAATGATCACTTTATAACAGAAAAATTGCTTTTGTAGAATTTCCAGAAACTCTAACACATTAGGCACATGAATTAAAAAAAAATAAAAAAATTTAAAAAAAATAAAATAAAATGCAGTACTTGTTCCTGATTCTCCAAACAGTCTAGTAGAACCAAAGAATTCAAAGGTTACCTTTTCTGCTGGATGCTTCTCTCAGTTCTCCTGCTGTGCTACTGTGCTTTCCACTTTGCACATCTCTGCCTAACTTTTATGAATTTCAGTCCCATTTTCTAGCCCCGCATGATCTACTCCTTCCTCCCTGGAGTCAACTCTTGATTTACTGCTTTTAGCCTGAAGTTTTTGTTCTCCTGCAATTTCTTGACTCCCCAAGCTCTCTTTCATTTTAATTACAGGGATATTCTCTCCTGAAATCTGAAGGTTATGGAGTCCTGTCCTAGCTGGTGACTGTTTCAAGGTCTACCCAGAAATTACAGTGTGGGGTTATTTTGTTGTTGTTCTTGTTGTTTGGTTGGTTGGTTGGTTGTTTTTTTTTTAGTCGGCATTACTTTTCCATACTAGTTGTCAGTATGTTTTGAATATACTTGAAGCAATTAATATAACTTTTTCCATTATAACAAAATAATAAATAATAAACAAAATCACAATGTTTTTAAAACAATAAATAATAAATAATTTTTGCAAAAATAGCAAAACACTGACTGTTAATAAAGCAAGCTAAGTATCAAATCTACTCACATTATAACTTGTTTAGAAGTCTTGTTATTCCTGTATCTTTCAGCACAGGGTGATGCACAAGATGAGTCTTTTAGGTGTAATAGTATGTACAAAATGGATCAGCCTTTTCTTAAAATTTGATTTTTGGAAATAGCTTTGCAAAGTGCTATGTAAGCAGGGAGCAGGTGAGAACATGATTTTTTTTTATTTTTTTTTTTACAGCTTTTACACAGTGCATTTAATCTGCATGTTAATTGGAGTATTTTATATTATGTTATGTTTTTGGAGGTTATGTGGCTCCAGTTGTTGGCCTCCGTTTCACCATTATGTTAACCTAAGTCAGGCTTTGTTGCACATCCATGTTTGGTGAGAAGACTGTATGGTCAAATAGATTTAGGTGAGAAAGCTTATACAGGAATGCACTTTATTTTCTGAGCATCTTGTGACATGCTGTTAGTGCCATATAAAGTGCACATATAAAGTGTACTTGAAAGTACAGCTCTGATATTTAATGTGAATACTGCAATTGATGAGTTTTACATAAGACTTTGTGCTATCCATACATGAATAGAGTTACATACTTAAAGAAACACAGAATGAATTTAAGCCTGTGGATCTAAATATGAGATTGTAAACTCTGGCTCATCTGCTGAATGTTGGCTCCCAGACATCTTAGTTTCTTTTAGTCAACCAGAATTGTTTCAGGCTTGATCAATCAGAGCAGTTTGGATTATCTAGATGCAAGAATGTAGATTTTTTATCCAAGTCTGAATCCTTTAAAAATCTGACTCCAGGATGTGTTTGGAGATGGTACTGGATAGTGACTGCTGGGATGGGACTCTCCTAAAAACACAAGGGCAGCTAATAACTTTATTGGAAATTTGGCTGGAGAAGTTCAGAGTTAAAGCAGTTTCTGGACATGCTCATGTCATCATCTGAAGGTCAGATTGAAAGCCCTTTGCTGCTGACAGGGCTATCTCCAGGAACAGACAAAGCAAGGAGCTGTCTAGAGCAGCAACATGACTGTAACTGGGTTGGCTGCTGTTGCTGCTGCTACAGAAAGGCTGTGTGTATGGAGAAGCCTCTGCTTCTGGATGGGATCCATACCCAGTCAGTGCTGCAATGCCTGACATCACTGCAGACAGGAGAGGATCTGTGAGCTCCCCACTGCTCTATTCAGTCCAGGTGCAACTCTTCCTCCCTGCGCTTTCCTTATCCATGGCAAGAATGACTCACTCCATAGCAGTGTTCAGAAGGCAAAATTCAATTTTGCTGGCATTACTGAGAAGTCTGAGCCAGTTCTAACTGCCTGAAAGACTTCAAATCAGTACCTCCTAAAACGCTGCCTGCTGAGAGGCTGAGCTGAAATCACTTTTCTCCCTTCCTATTAAAACTGCACTGCTGTGCATAGAGTTGTTTGAGAGAGAGAAATTTTACAGCCTAGTGGTTACAGTATTCACCTGGGAGGGGGAGATGGGGAATCCATTTGTTGTGTAGAGGTCTGTTTATTCAGTAGCCAAAAGAAACGAAAAATCAAAGAAGGAAAGGAGATAAAATGAAAGAGATAATAACAAACAGCAAAAGAGCTCATGGTGAAAAGAGAATTTGATTCAGCAAGTTGTGTTGAAATGGCTGGGTTTTGATAATTCGCTATGAACACTCAGCTTTAAAGAGATTTTGACAGCTAATGCAGCCTCTTCCTGTTTTCCACCATCATCATAAATTTCTTATAAAGACAACTGATCTTAAATATACATTTTTCCTTCTCTAAGCTGTTCCAGATGGGAAATGGCATAGTTTAAAGAGGAGGTGAATCAATAATCTTCCTAAATAGAAGAATACCTAGGAAGAGAGACACATTTTGTAAGGTTTTCTCTGGGTTTTTGAAGCTCCCCAGTATTAGAACATGATCTTGGGTTCCGGGCTGTAGTGGGAAGCTCAGCTAAAACACCACTGTGCCTGAGTTATTTCTAACATGGGGTAAAAGCATTGTGGCAGCAATGGAAGTATCTGGTATTACTGTCTTTGTATTTGAAATGTAGTTAGCCATATTTAACAAGTATCTTGATTATGACATATAAATTTCCATTATGTTGAGCTTATTTAAATTATTTTAAGGAGCATCCAAGTAAATACTTAAAAAATTTAAATCAGTTGTAACATGTATAACATATATATTAAAATGACTTTGACTTGGTAAGACTGATGCCAAAATGATCAATAATGGCATGACTAAAGGACATTTATCCTACTGTTCCACATATGGAGAGATCTGTGAGTACCACAAAATAAACTGCTTGCTGCTTTATCTGCTGGTGCTGTTAAGGGGGACTGAAACCCTGCATGAAACTGAATCTGTCCTTTGGCAGTGATCCCAGTTAAAAAGACATGTAATTTATCAATGTGCCAATAACATAATTTCTGTGATATTTTTTGCTCTGTAAATTTTGCATTGATAAGAGACTTCTTCACCCAATAATCTTCTTTATTATATCATACAATGAAACTGCCACTGCTTCACTGTCCTCTTCTTTCTTTGTACAGCTGGGAATACTAGAACAGATCAGTGAAGAATTAACCATTTTCTTGACCGAGTTTGTTAAAGGATAAACTGCTAAGTATATATTATTTATGCTGTAAGCAAAATCTAATTTCTGTTTTGCATAGACTGTTTTGTGATGTCTTAGGAGAAGAAAGTCCTCAACTCTAACTTCTTGTGCACAGCCAGACTCAAACTTCCTTAAAAGTGAATGTGAGATCTTTGTTTCAGCTTTGACCAATGGATGGGCCTGGGTTTACAAAGTTAGTTTAAGTCAGTTTGGATTCCATATTCTTATTTGGCTTCAGTACTCTATTGCTAATTACAATCAAGTATAAATAGGAGCTTTCTAGGACTTGATTTAGATCTACAGTTTTGAGGGTTTTTTTCCCACATCGTTAACCTTAGTGAAGATGGTAAAAACATGCTGCTTTTTCTCATTCTACTTCTTCACCGAAGCTTCTTAAGAAAATGAGATACAACAAATCCATTTAAGAATATGTTGAAAAAGCATTTCTGCTTTTAATATTAACCAGATTTTTACTGCTAAGTTTTGCTGGCAAATCTCTGAAAGTTTCAGCTTGCAACTTATCGGGATCACTTAAATCTACAACACTGGCTTTTCTGCCTTGCAAGAACATCTGTTTTGATTTCCACTGTTATCTTTTTTAGTCCTAGAACACTCTTCTTTAGTGTGAGTGATATTTTTTCAGAACCTTAAAGGGCCTTAGTTTTAACTCCAAAACATAATGAAAATCAGGAGGAAGTACCTCAGTGTAATGTTTCTTGTGCTAGTACTTTCACTGAATATGTTCAATGTAAATGGACAAAGAAACAGCTCGATGTCCATGTCACACTTTTCTATGACTTTAATGAAACCTGGCAATAAAGTAGTGTTATGCTGTACATCTCCTATTATGCTTCTATTGAGGCATAGTTTGTATTTATATATCCTTATATGTATATATATATATATATTTATATGCTGTAAAGTGTTATTAACTACTAGTTAATGACTATTAATGTGTTTAATAGCATGCTGTTGATTTTCTTTGATGGTAAATGGAAGTATTTGGCAAGGGAAGTATTGGTCTGAATCTAAATTTGTAAAAATTATTTTATCATTTTCAAAATTAAGTGCCTGAAAATTGCTAACGTATTGCAACCAGATAGTGGCTATCAAGTAGAGAAAGGACTAGTTAGACATCTGTTCCTTAAATTGATTCTTCCTTCTAAATGCAAGATTTAATAATGGTGTTGTGTACACCAGAAAGCAGAACAGGTTATGATTTTGATAACTGGCTATCATGAATACTTGGAACAAGTGCTCCAACTGGAAAAATAGCTCGCGACATGCTAACTTGTGTTACCACAAGCTTCATACCTTAGCAGGAAAAAAAAAAAGAGATTGCTTGGCATTCAATAGCAGTTTCAAATAATCATTCCTTAATTATGCTATTTTACACTGCAAATAATTTATATACATTAATTTCTTAGTCCATGTATGTACAGATGACGTCACTCTACTAGTCGAAGCCTTTATCTTCTGATACACATCTCTTGTATATTAGCACAAATATCGCCCTATTGTTAATATCATTATATCTCAGTCTTCTATCAAATTGTTTACTAAAATAAATGTCACTTTTTCCACAGACATGCCAATGTAAAAAAATAATGGTGTTTATATTCCATAGTTGATACCAGCTTGATGTGTAGTGCCCTAAATCTCAAAGGTATTTATGGGTAAAAAGCAAGGTAGCATTTGCATTGTTTCTACTGTACATCTAATAACAAAACTTCTAATTTAATTGAATTTTTCTTGTCGTACTTGCACTGTTAGATACTAAGGACATGTTATGATTTTTTTTTTTAGTGCAACTCATGAGAAATAAGTGCTCTATTTAATTTCTTCTAATTTTTTTCTGTGTAGGATAATTTTTAAACAAAAGTACTATTTTGAACACAAAAAGTTGAATTAATTTTCCCTCCTTGAAATATAGGAAGAAACCTTTTTTTTTTTTTTGTCACAGAAATAAATATATTAAAAATGTTGGCATAAAATAAAATTACATTTAAAAAAAAATCTCTTTTCTCCCTTTTTTAACAGTATTTACCAAATTTTCCTAGAGTTTTGTTCCTGAGAACTTTTTGCTATGGAAAAATATATGTATATATGTTTTAATATTTTCCCAGTTCTAATTCCAAGAGTCCACAGGAAATGCAAATTGTTTTTAGTTAGTATCAGACTCTACAAATGGTATCGGGTGTTGATGATTGTGTAAATTATTATGATAAACTTTAGCCCTTCTTTAATATAAAGCATTAATGTAGCAGTGTGATAGTTTTCATATATACTCATAAGCTGTAATTATCTACTGACATACTTGAAAGGGTAGTCATTATTTGTGACATCCTGTGTTTGCTATTTTCTATTCATAGTGCACATAGGTTTGTTCATTTAAGTCACAAGAAATCATTGCCCGCTTTCCCCCTTCTATTCAGGAAAAAAACCTGAACATGTTAATGACATGCAAATAAGGGAGAGTAATTTTTTTAAGTTGAATACACAAAATTTTCAGAATGTGCAGGAAAACTTGTTGAACTCATGAATGATTACAAAAAAACCAACTTCTAACCTTCTGTGAATTGCATGGATTTTGCATTTTAATTATTCTACTATTTCCTAAACACTTCTTCTGCTGGTTTACCAGCTTATGATAGTAGCGTAGATTTGGTAATGCACCTTATGAATCTTTGTTAATATGAGGTGGAAAAAAATGTGTTAAGAAATTCTTTATGTAGATCACTGACCACTCCATAATTCTATCCACTTTCATGACCTTATAATTGTGCTCTTCATCTCATGTATTTAAATCTTTCACACTATGTCTCTTTTATTTAGATTAGCATTTATTTATATGACCAACTGCAAGGATGAATGGGCAAAATGAAAAAAGAAAGGTGAGATCGTGTTTTCCTCTTCTTTCTTTCTCTTTCTCTCTCTCACTCTCCCCCTCTTTTCTAAACAAGCTAAGAGTTTTTATAATTCATCACCTGGCTGACAGATGAGTTCTGCTGGAGAATATTAGAAAATGTCTCAAATCTCATATATATGCTAATGGTATGCTGAGACTGGTTGGTGGTATGCCGGAGTTTTTAATCTGTCTCGACCAGTGTGGAAAGTGGAGGAGACAAGTCATTGCACTCGACAATTTATGATCAAACAACTGAATTGTAAAGGAAGAAGGACATGCAGAAAAGGAGAGTAATTTTCTGATTTAACAGCGTTGTTACTACAAATAAAGAAATCTTGATTTTGACTGCACTCGACATTAAATGAGTTTCCTGTGCCCTGCTCTGAATTTTTCATTTTCAGATTTGTATAAAGCACCCTGCTTAGATACAAGTGACAGATAAGGAGGCGATTGCATATGGAAATCAAATGTGTATAATAAAGCCATCTTCTGTTTATTAAATAAACACATGTAGATGACTTCCGTGGAGAATGCACTGATAATTCTTCATTGTGTTGTAGTTTTTTTTGCAAGTCACAAAAAATCTTATTTAACAACCACGAATGACTAGATGTAAGCTTTTCTGTTTATTACCTTATAACATACCAGGCAGTCTAATATATGGCATTTTTAAACACTTTATTTTGATTCTTTAGTCCAAGTTTTACCTGTAACAGTGCAATATATTAGTGTCCATGCTATTAGACTTCTGAAAGCTGCACTGATGCATTAGTATTTTCTGAATATTATGTTTTCATGATAGAAATTGTAAAGATTAGCAAGAAAATACGTACATTATCATTAACTGAAATTCTGAGAGAAATGAAATATAGCATACAGCACTTCAGTCTCCACATAAAAAAAAAATATATAACCAAAGCTAAGAGAACACTATGGACTCTGCAGTCAGCTTGACAAATATTTCTGATCCAATGATTTAAAAGTCTAAGTTTCAGATGTAAAAAACACTTGAAGTTCATTAAGAGATGTATATTCAGTAGTATTTCTCACTCTTGTTTTTTAGTTGTTGTTTTAGTTTGTTTAGTTTGGTTTTTTGTGGGGTTTTTTTAATTTGTTTTTGGGTTTTGTTTTGTTTAGTTTGGGGTTTTTTGTTGGGTTTTTTTTTTTTTTTAGATGTGGCCTTCCTATAAATAATTAGAATTTATTGTAGTGTTGGGTAACATCATGAATACTGGTGAGTTTTTGTTTTTGTTTTTCTAGAAGGGGTTTTTATATTGCAGCCACAATACTTGCAGAATTTTAAATAAAGCAAAATACACTTTTTTTCACCTTTTATGTCTAGAAAGTTAAATTCAAATTTAGATTTTGGTTCATGCTTTTATTTTGAGAAGGAAAAGAGGTGTAGGGCAAATCATTAATGGCTGGACACTAATGAACTATATTTAGTGAAAATTATTGGCCATGTCAGAGGAGATCTACAGTTGGTAGCTTACCCTGCCTGGACTGAGAGGGCCATTATATTGTTTTCAGTCATCCCCTGTGTTTATCAATATCAGCAGCTGCATTAAGAAGGCTTTGGACTCTCAGCATTTTGTTCTCAAATTATCCAGCACCATGACCTGCTTCTTTTGGTCATGCTTGAACTCTGTTTTGATGTTTTAATTTTGAAACAGAAAAAAACTCCACCAAACTAATACCCCAAAAGCAAAACATGCCCACCTCCTCACAGGTATTTCTGCTGGATGAGGGGGGACTTGTGAAATTGTGCTTCAGACTTCCAAAGCACCAGGCAGCTTCTCTGCCTGGGGTAATTGTAATGTGAGCTTTGGCATAAGTGCATCAGAAAATCCACATGGATTTCTTACTATGATTGGAAGTGATTGCTGTGCATAGAAGTGCACAACCAGTTCAAACAAGACTAGATAAGCTGTGTTGCAAAGCCATATGGCTTAGTTTAAACAGCACAAAGAGGAAGTCTTTGATCATGGTCTTTGATCATAGTTAACCCTCAATGAAGTGGTGGGCTAATGTAGGTAAGAAGGTGTCAGAATCAAAGCAACTAGAGGCTGGTATAAGTCTAGTAAAAGAAGAATTTTGGAGAGGACCCTGGTATGCGGATGGTTTGTTTGATTTTAAATGTAGGGTAAGGGAGAAAAAAATGTAGCAACTTAGGCACCAGTGGAGAAACCCAAAGTATGGCAGAAACTGCAAAGATGACTGGATGCAGAAGCTGTAAGGTGTATGTTACCCTTCAGTGAGTTTCTGACAGAATTTACATATGCATGAAGGGTCATCTCATAATGTTCAGGGGAAAAAAAAGGGTGTGAGAGACATAAATGCAGCTCAAAATGTGGGTAGAATACAGAAATGCATTTGAGTATGACAGATAAGATGAAAGGAAAGAGCATGAACATAACTGTAGTTGCAGATGGGTTGATTGGCAGATCCCCAGATGAAGAGGAGACCTCTAGAAATATATTAAAATGATGACAGGACAGAGGAAAATGCCAGAATGTGAAGGAAATCTGTGGAAGAAGTTTCTTCTGTGGAAAGAGTTTGTACTGTGGAAGGATTGATGAGGTGCAACCTCTAGAGACAGAGTACTGAGTGGCAGGAAAGAAGAGATTGAACAAATAGTAACAGCAGGGGCTAGTGGCTGAAGAAGAAGAGAAGACAACAGATAAGTTTAAAGCAAAAGGGAAGCAAGAAGGCCAAAGTTTCATAGGAACCTAAGGCTGCTTGGAAAGATGACTCTTTTTTTTTTTTTTTGTAAGAAATATTAACAGACTGGCCATCAAAGTGGATGGAAATGGAAAACAGTCTTGTGTGAAGTCTGTCCAAGCATAATGCTGTGAGGGGCTGGCAGAGTGTGAAAGTAATTCTAAATAGGCTGGGGAAGAATCCTTTTGCTCTCATTCCTCCATTTGACTGTAAGAATAAGAAACTTGCTTGATCAGCTCAGAGAGAGTTGTGCTAGATGGGGGGAGATGTTCAAAGACCTTTGCTGGAATTCTCCTATTTCCTAGACCTAGAGAGCAAATATTTGGGAAGATAATGAATATCCTCAGGACCAGTGAAACACTGATCCAGAGTTTGAGATATTTGTCTAGTTAAGTACCTGGTGAAGCAGCCTTCTTGGATTTTTGCTAACCTGACTAAGTATAAAATGGACAGTAGGTAGGAAGTAAATGCTATGATGATAATACCAAAGTGAGTAGTTAAAAATAGGAGTGCTTAATTTGGATAGTGAGATTTAACTGGAAACTGCCTCAACAATTCATAGGAACTGCACAACAAAGTGGAGGAAGTCAAACAGAGTCAGATGTGAAACAATATTATAAGGAAAGCAAAATGGAATAGCTGTTATCAGTAGCAAAGAGATTAGGAAGGAGCTTAACTATTCAGAAACTGGTCTAGTACACTTTGTCACATAATGACCTCAAAAAAAAGTAAGAGGAAGGAATGTGAGTGAGTCACAATCTGAATGGTAATTTTTTAGGGAAAACAATAAAATATCTTTTGCTGTGAACATGCTGGAAATCAGAAATTAAACCCCAGTGCCTCAGAACAATACAACTCTTTATTATCCCTCAGTGAATGTGGTCTTTCTAAGGTTTGGGTATTTTTTTTAACTTCACCAATACAGCATGCAGTGCAAATGTTGCTTATAATGGTAACACTCAAATGCAAAGTAGACTTCTTCAGTAAGCAGTCATTGAGCTAGCAAAGGGCAGTGTTACTTTAACCGGTTTTACACAAAAGAGTGTTTTCCAAGGTAGTACACTATCTCCTTTTTTCCTCCATTCTCATCCCTTCTCCTTATTCTCATGTTTCAGCTCATTGTTGGCACAAGCCAGGACCTAGGACACTGGCAACACCTCACTGCCAACTGCAGGCAACATTCTTTTCATCCTGGGTATGGAGGAGGCAGTACTTTTGAAGGGTATTTAAGCAGAATTTTATGAGTCAGGAAGGCTTGATCCACACACTTATGTAGAAAATTCATACAACCAAGCAGATACACAACAATATTTTGTCAAAAATGTGCTTCTAAACCAGAGACCTGCAAGTTGTATATTTAAAGCTGTTTGACAATTATACAAACACATTTGACACAAGGCAAATTAGGTATTTTTAGAAGTCTCCTCTACAGTATTTTAGAAAATCTCTTATATTTTTAATTTTCAGGTTCTCCAAAGTGGTTGTTTCAAAAATCTATTAATGATGAAAGAAGCAAAATAGACAAAGAAATCCCAAAACAAGAAAGAAACCCTTTGAATATAAAAATGTGAATTAATAGATGATGCTTTTCCCTGCCATGTTCACACAAGAGCTGTCTACACCACTGTGCTTGACTGCCCTTTTATTCTGTATAAGGCAATACCATGAATAAATAAAATGGAAAGTGTGAAACAGCTTAGAGTTGAAATGTGCCCTTAACAAGCCCTAGTAAAACTTTATTGAACCTCGATGCCTATGAACAATGCCTCACTTCAATCGTGCCAGCAGATGGCACTCTTTATATTAAGTAGGTTTTATGGGAAAATTTAATTTATTTCTTTTTTTTCTTAGTTTATTAAGTATTGGGCAGTACTATCCCATGTAATGCTTCTTCCTGAAATAATAAATTGATTTACACAAAGCTTCAAATAAAAAAACCCTAAGGTGTGAGAACAGGTTTCTGGGAATGTTTTGCAACTGTTCTGTATTTCTAGTGGTTAGGCATTTCCAGGATGAATGTTGGATGCTTAACAGTGGTTAGGCAGTTAATTCTGGATGTTGTAGTCTGTCATTGCATGCCTTTTCCACTTTCAACACAGAAGATACCAGAGGAGATAGATACACAGGTATCAAAACAGAGAAGACTGGAAGGAGAAGGACTTCAAATTATGCTAGTCTGATCCTGCAGAAGAAATTCAGGACTAAGGAAAGAAGCCCCTTCATGAAGACAGTGTGTGGTGGCTGCAAGGAGGTGCTTCACCCCGTCTGAGATGAGGAAGCATTGCCTGGGCATAGAAAACACCAGAAGCAGAGCACCACTCCACCAGTAAAGATCTGCTTTTCCTCAGGTGCCTCCTAACTCCTTGCAGGGCTGCCAGCCACCTCCAGCACTGGTAGCTGCACCCACAGGCACTTGACAGTGGTGTATACTTACAAAAGGATTTTAGCAGTGAAGGTAGTGTATATTCAATCTGTGAACAGTAATATAAAATCCTGTGTTTTGCAAGTGGAAGGAAAGAAGTAAAGCAGGTTCTCATAACTGGTAAATATTTCTGTAGCTAATAATGTGCTAGGTTACTGATGCACACAAGCCACATAGGCCCTTGGGGAAAATAGAAAGCCTTCATTTTTTCCAGCTACAGCACATACTTCAGTTGAAGTGAAGTCTCTTTTTTCACAGAAAGTCAGTGGAAATAGCTTCTTCTGAGCTGGAAAGATACTTTTGATTACTTGCTGTGCTCTTAGATAATCAAGGACACAGTGGAAATACCACATAGCATGTGATCAGCTTTGATTTATCCCAGGAAGCCTCTCTCAACCTCAGAATGCACTGTAAACAGCTGTTTCACAAACTTCAGACAGGAAAACCTCTTCATTTTTTATCTCTTAGTTAATATATAAAAAAATATTTATTTGACATTGCACAACTGCATAATTTCCACTCCTTGCATAAAATTAGAAGATGAAACAAAGATGACTTCAAATAAATTTGTTTCTTGGGTACATTCTTTTGCAAGGTTTCAATTACTAACTCAAACCTGTTAAAAGTATTTGTCTCATTAATCACATTATTTAGTACGCTGGATATTTCTGTCCTCTACATGGGATTATTTATCCCTCTGCCCTCTAGAAACTCCTGATAGTGTGTAATTATTATGCCATTTTACTTCACCATTAAGATGTTTACAGCTGCTATCCCAACTTTCATATCCTTAACTTCCCTCAGCTTCCTAGTTTTGTAACTTTTAAGTAACAACATCAAGCCTTGGTAAAACTAATTTCTGGCTACCTGAGTAAAATTTTTTTTTCTCAATAGAAATACCTAAAACTTCAAAAAAAAAAACAACAAAAAAAACCCAAACCCAACTATATCTAATCCCTCTTTTCTTCTAAATGTACTCACTCTTTTTTCCCCCTTTGCCATAATTTTTGAATTATTCTATTCTGCTTTGGTCTGCATTCACTGCTATGAGTCACAAAAGGTTTAACCTAGAAAATGAAAAGCTAAAACTGCTGTGTTCAAACACTTCCTCTACTTCTCCCTTCTCATTACTTCTTCCTATATAGTGTTTATTTTCCTTCCTGTTTAACATCTTTGAATCCCCTTGATGCCCTTCGTTACACAGCTTTTGTTCAGGCACTTGGGACTTCCTAAATTACTTATTAGAAACCTCCTAGCAACACTTACCTTATTGCCTTAAATCTACCAAAAATGCTGTCACATCAAAATAAGCTATTTCACTTACACTTCTGCTTCTGCACAGTCACCTCCAAACCCTTGTATTGACACATTTCCTCTTTACCAAATACGAACCTCCTCTGGCTTGCTGCTTGTTTCTTTTCTTTCATTTCTCTTGGCTGACCTCCCAGCAATTTTATCAAGAAACAAAGCCTTGCAAGTAAGCATTTAGCTTTTCTTTTTCATCTGTTGCTCATTCCAGTACTTCTTCCTGTGTCTCCATCCTGCATGGATGCATTCACAGCCTGGCAGCCCAGGTGAGGTATGCAAACCTGTCCATTTGAGTAGTGATAATATAAGGGACTATGATCCCTTAGCTCACTGAAAATCTACACCACTTTCCTTGTTTGCTCCTTTTTGACAGCGTTTGCAACTTTTTTTTTTAGTATTTCAAAGTGGACTGCAGTATTCAGATGAAAACCGAAACAGTTAGGTCTTTTACTTTACTAGGTTGTAATAATATGTGCAAAAGCATTTGTGGCAAGAAAAAGGTATAATAAGAATTGCTATGAGTCCTACTTCCTATAAATAGGTAAAGGTATAAATATTCATCCTTGAAACATTTTTTCTGTCATCTTGGAACCTCTATGGATGTAGCTGCCACCCAGATGCATGGCAAAAAGGAGGCAAATGATATCAATTTTTGTGAAAACTTTAGCAATTATATTTCTGAAGAAAATTTCATCAGTAATTAACAACTGGATTAATAATTGCCAATATATATATGAAAAACACTTGAAAAACCCCAGCCTTAACTTCATGTAGATATAAATATCATTTGCTCTTTTCAGATTTTTGGGGAAAGAAGGGGAAACTGTCACTTTTTTCCAGTGCATGTAATTTGCTGTTGTTTTAATACAGAGTTGAACTATTTTCTTAAAAATACATTCATTATTTGCCACAATTGTTGATTTTGGTGTGTTGTTCATAGCCTTCTCCCTCTCCTGAGCACTACTCATCACCCCCATCATTGCCTATTGGTATTTTCTTTCATTACATCTTTGATATACTTCATGTTTATGTAAGAATGCACTTCTCTCTTTAATAGCTCTTTCTTGTTAGAAGGTGCTGGCTTGGGTGATGGCACATGGGAAAGGGACAAGAAGGTTCATAGTATTCTGCAATGGAGTTGAAATCTCATAACCCATACTCACTTTTTGCCCATAGTAGTTCTATATTGCAATCAAAGGCATAGCAGCAAACCCTTTATGATGTACTTTGACAAGCTCCAAGCTAGCTTTTGTGGATAACAGCAGCACTGGGAGCAGTTCAGCATGAACTTCAGCACCCAGTTCAAGGCAAGAGCAATAGGGTGGCTTGGTTTCCACTGTAAGGTGTTAGTCATTTTTGGTGATTCCAAAATGTCTGAGTCAAATCAAAGATCTGTCTAACCTTTCTTGGGCAGTGGAAAAGCATTGAGCTTGTATTAAGGAGAAGAAAAACATACAGTGATAATCCCCTTGACTTAACCTGTGATCTTCTACCATTCACTGATGTAACTTATTTGTGAGCCAGGTATCACATTGAGAGAATCATGTGTTATTGCTCTTCGGTTTAATAAATTCATCTTCCACTAACTCCCAGGATTTAGTTGTGCATTGTATTAAAAAAAAAAAAAGTCCTGTTTCTTTCAGACTTTTAAAGTGATTGTTTTTTGGATTCCTAGTTCTTTTGACAGGAGTAAAAATGAAATATGGTTCTCTACTTACCTTGTCAACAACATTTATTATTTTACAGATCTTTATTGCATCCTTCTTGAGCAGCTTAATTTGCAAGCTAAAAATCCTGGTCTTATTTGCCTTTCCTTGCAGTATTCCATACCCTTTACAACTCTACCTCTTTCTATATGTCTTTTTTTGGCTTTACTATTTAGAGTGTTTCGGGGTAAGGTCAGTTTATGAAACAAGACAACTAGAAACATATAAGCATTCAGAGTATGAACTAATAAAAGAATAATGGTAGCATAATGAGTTTACTTTGTTTTACTGTTTTTCCTTCCTGATAGTGTTTTTTCTTTGTTTGCCTCCTACAGAGCAGTGAACTATGAACTACTCTCTGCAAGGGTTTGTATATAACAGAGAGCCTGAAAGTGTGCAGTTAGGAATATTTTTTGTGTATGCCTTCCTTTTTCTTGTGTTAGCATTGCCTGTCTACTGACATTCTGTCATATGATCAGTCACTAAGTTCCATGTTCCTCTGCAATGCTTTCCATACAGTGTTAGTTTTGACTATTGTAAATAACTTTCTAACTCAGCAAACTTTGTTGTCTCAGTATTTTCCTTCTTTTCAACATTTTTTTGGCATATGCTGAAGGGCATAGATGCCAACGTAGAGTCTCATGGCACAGCCTAGTAACCTTACTTTCACACTCCTTATTTTCTATCTTTGTATATTATTCCAGAAAGGCTTGCTGTCTTTAGAAGGAAATTGTAGGGGACTCTGGGTGAGACCCTTAAAAATTCAAGTACATTGTATCATTTTCTTCAAGCTTACTTGGTACTTGCTCATACCTTCAAAAGCTTCAAGCAGATCTTTAAGGTATGGCTTTCTTACAAAAGCTGCATCAAACCCTTCTCTAGTTTTATCATTAAGTTTCATTGGAGGTTTTAACAATTTGCCAATGAACTCTGTTTGCAGTTCTCTACCACATCCACAAAAGCAAGAATGTTTTGTATTTTTCATTCTTCCAAATTTATTTAAATTACAGTCTATGTTTCACCAGTAATAGTTCACCTGAGTCCCTTTCAATGTCATGTGGTCCTGGTGCCTTTGACTGCTTTTTCTGTTCTTTTTCTGTAAGGGTCCTTGCTAGAGATTTTTATTAAAAAAAGTTTTATCTTTAGTTATCTTCTTCAAGGAAGTTTCTTTTCAGTGGAAACCTTATGTCCTAGTTCAGCAGGTGGGACCAGTTATCGCTGTGTGGGGGTGATCAAAGCTATGTATTCTACCCCCTCTATTCATTTCCCAAAAACAATGGACCATTTGCAGCAGCTGCCCAGGGAGTTGTTAGCACCTTCACACCCAGCCTGAGGGGGTGTGACTGCTAATGGGCCATCAATGGTTCAACAATACCCCATGACTCAGAGCTAATCACCCATTGTGTGAGTCCCCGCCCTGGGGGAGGGACTGGGTGCTCCCTGAAGGTACATAAGCGGGAGGTAAGAAGACCTTGGGGTCTTGTTGGATCTAGAGGAGCAGGAGGACTTCAATGGGAGGAAACTATCAGTCTCGACCAGACCCCAGCCATCATCTGCACCAACAGATTCTTTACTTCCTTTTGCTTTGGACTTGGGGGGAACCACACGAGTCTCAGCACAAGGGCTAACAAACCCCTTTGGGCTTGTGCCCCGGGACACTGGGTTATACTGCTGGGTTTTGGTGAGTTGAAGCAGTTTTCTCTTTGTGTCAGTGTATTTATTGTAATACCTTTCATTAAATTGTAATTCTGATTTATAATCTCTCTTGTGGTGGGTCCATTTCTCCTGCCAGTTTACCCTCAAACCAGCACACCTTATTATCTAGCTAACATAAAATTAGATTGTCTGTGTTCCCAAGACTCATAACTGAAATCTTTAACACACTGTATTCTATTGAAAAAGCTTGTATTTCCTTAACCAAAGTACTCACACTGAATACGTAACTGCTAAATATTAATACAAAATCCAAATTCACTTCCAGGTGTAAAATTTCTCAATAGAAAATCCTTCAGTTATTTTAAAATTCTAATTTCTGAAAAAAAAAAAAATTAAACTTCACCATATACCTCAACTTTCCCATTCTCAGAACAGATCTCATCTTTTTCAGGTCTAGGAAAGAGTTGTGAAGGGGAAATATAATTTTTGGACAGCTGATATATGAAAGGTGAGTGGATTCCTTGGTATTTATGTAAAAGTAGCAAGATGCTAGCTGTCAAAGTTCTTGGTTTCAGCCTGGAAGCACTTTACAATTTTTGATTAGCAGAGAAAATTTAAATTGGAACTCAGGATGAGAAAATATGAACTTCTCAATTATTGCAAAAGCAAAAGATGCTTTAGAGCAAGGTGCTGATGACAAGCATGGTCTGTTTGTGTTTTGGGTCAATGTTTCTGTGGAGGTTTGGGTTGGCTCTCTGCCAAACCCAGCTGCTGGCCACACAGACTCCGCCCTCCTGAGAGAGACAAAAAAAAAAGTATCAAAAGAAAATTGTAGTAAAAGCATATAATATTCACATATATTACAGTTATGTACAATCAAACACTATGAATATACAGAACAAGAACTCTAAATAATCCCATAAAGGAAGAGGGGGGAAAGGGAAAAGGGAAGAGGGACAAAAATGGGCAAAACCAAAACAAAACAGATACACACACTCATGAACTCAGGGAAAAGCTCAATAAATAACTAACACAATAAATTCTCTCCAAACTCCCCTCAAGAGAACCAGTTTCTCCACCTCCATGCAGCTGGGACAACAGTTTCTCAGACAGGTCTCAACTCATATAGATAAGAGCGAAGCAGACACACTGAGACCTGCTGTCCTCCAAACACCCAAAAGGGAGAGAGAGAGAGGGGAAACCTCCCACTTGTCTTTCTATACACCTGATTATGTGAAGGAATGGTGTGGAATACTTCCTTAGTTATACCCCTGTTACCAGGAAAGGCCTAGACCAAAACCAAGAAAACTAAACCACCACAGTTTCATAACCATTTTTAATGCAGCATCTCAATCTGTTGGATTTGGGAAAAGAAACAACCACCTTGTATCATGTTGCTTCTGATTTTCACTTAAAATCAAATGTGTGTGAATCTAGGAACTGTTATTTACCTTCTTGGCAATTGTTTCATGTGTTGTTTTCATTTAAACTAGTGGCAGTTCATAGACCAATGGATGAGAAACAAGTCAAGTTTATGAAAAGTAACACCAAGGTGCAGCATAATTTTTTGCAATTGTCACACTCCTGTGGTTCTTTTTAAAGATGGGCAAAGCAAACATGTTACTGGCTTCAAGGTTCTTTTTCCAGATTTGCCTGAATGAATATCATACAACTTCACAGTTACAGGAAGAAATGATAGATTATGTTGTCATCTGTGCTCTATTCTCTCATTTGTATAATGACTCCCCCTATCAGTGCAGGATTAGATGAGTAGAGTGAGGCACCACATAAACAAAGGGGAACATGGATAGCTGGGAGAATTACTAGGGGGGATGCAGCTGTTGCCAGCAGTTCAAATCCTAGGTGGGAGCGGATTAATGATCAAGACTATCTCCTACATGTTGGGACATGTCTATCTTCCACCTCAGTGTTAATTCCTCACTAGTGTAATGTTGCCACTCCAGCCAAAAGATCAAAGTAAATTGCCAGTGCATGGTCAAGGATTACATAGTCTGCACTCTACATAGGCTGTTCTCTTGCCTTGTGCCTTTGCATGTGTCAGATGATGCTAAATGAGCAAAACAGCACCTAGCCCCTGTCTTTGAAGGACCCCCTGTCAGAGGTGGAGCTGTGATGGCTCTCTTCTCCTAACCTAAGGCAGGGTACAGGTGACAGTGACATTAGTTGTTAGCCACTGGGAGGGGTGGGATGGTCATTGTTGAGTTTACAGGCTTTTCTGGATGGTTCCTGTGCTGCCATACGTGCAGCTGAACTTTTGCTGAGGTACTGCTTGCTCTTCTCTTCCTCACTCCACAGCATACTAGTAGGTAATTTCAGGGATAGAGGAAATCAGGGAAGGGAGAACTTGGGGATCAAACTGTCAATTTGGATTGAACTGTTGCTGTCCCCTCACAGCTGCACTCCAGGGCCACTGTGCAGAGACTGTTGCCCACCCACATATTACACACCACTAATTTAAAGTACTCTTGTATGCTGGGCTGTTAATGCTCCTTTATGCAGAGGGAAATCCAAAGTAGGCAGTACATTATTACTTGCTCATTGATCTGTATAGGAAAAATTCAGAGAGCTATGTAGATCTTTATTTATATGTGATAATGTATATCATTCACACTCACAGATATGCAAAGTGCAGCTTTACATCAGTAAGAAAGCCTCAGGCTGATGTTAATTCCATCATTTAAATAAAGAATTTCCCATTGTTACAGAGGCCTTGGAGTGCTTCTGTGCTCTTTCTATTTACACAGTGATTTTGTCAGATGAATCAAATATATAGGGATATAGGCTAGTGATACTCTTAAGTTATATATTGAATTATTCATCATTACAGGCGATTTCAACCAATACTGATTAATCATTTCTCTTCTAAATACCATTTTAGTTATAAAGCTTCCACTAATTCTGTTGTCTTGCCATTATATATGATTTCTATCTGTTATCTGACTTGGCTTTCAATCTGGTATTTAAAAAGTACCAGAACTGTCTAAAGACTATTCAGTGAAACAGACTTTGGAAAGATATACTGTCAAGGGCAGAGTAGTGAACAAGGCAGTAAGAGAAAGAAGAAAAATCCAGACAACACAATGATACAGTTACAGTGATTACACTTGTAGCAAGCATTACTTTCCTGGAGAAATGGATGGATGGCCCACTTCCAGAATAAAAATAGGCAATCCTTATTCTGCATTCCCCACAGCCTTCTTCCAGTGTCTCTTCTGTTAAGGCATGTGATTTTTTTCCTGTTCTCTTAATGAATTGGCAGTGAAGGTGGTACTAAGTTTCTTTCATTTGTGCTTGGGCCTATCAATCCAAAATTGAGACAGAGATATATCTATACAATCATGTGGCCCATGTCCGGGGTAACTTCTGACTTTTAGGCCAGTTATATTGGGATGCTGTTCATATTGTTGTTTTCAAGACACTAGATAAATGTTGACTGGTTATGTCCTTAGGGTGTATCAGTTGTCCTTATGGCCTGGCTCAGTATCTATCCCCTACGCTCTTGCAACTACTCACAAATCTGCCTAGTGTGCCTTGCTTCATACATAGCGTATGACCACACGGAAAGGCTTCATATTAGGAAACCATGGGGGAACCCTGTTGGGAGCCTTCTTTGAGACAATGTGCTGTCTTATGAGTTACCAACTGTTTGCCATTTCTGCCATCCCTGCCTCTACTGCATAGGCTTGGGAAGGCCATAGCAGCAGAGCTATGCGAGTCTGCATAGATGTCACCATCCTGGGAGAGCTGGTCCTTCAGAATGTAAGATGGATACAGTACTGTATTATTCTGTGTGCATGAGTCCTTAGCTTTCCACTAATTGATACCAGTTTGTGTTGATTCAATAGGTCTCCTGGCCAACAAAGTGTGCCCTAAGATTGTCTGTAAGGCAGTGTATCCCATTGCAGATTGCTCTCTTAACCCAACTGAGTTTCCTCTTGGGGGGTTTTGTGCTTAGGTTGAATCTGGGCAGAGAGTAAGAGTTATGGAGTGAGGATGACTGAGTTCCTCTGGTTGAACAGGGACTAAGCCACACTGACTCCTAAGGTTTGGAAAAGCACCAGACTAAACTGTTTAGCCATGCCTCTAATTGTCACTGGTATCTGCTTTTATAAAGGTGTGGATCCACATGGATCTATCTGTGATTCTAATTTCAGTCTCTAGGCCCATTCAGGAGACTTTATCACCTTGGAAGTTGAGAAGATTAAATCTTAGTTAAAATCTAGGACAGAATTTTACTGGGGTTCTGAGACACCTTGTTTTTCTGTTATAGGTCTAATTTCTGATGTGCATGTTAAAGCACATCTCTCCTACTTCTGTTACACTCCTCTCCTGCCATACCTCCTATCTCTTTATTTAAATCTATATATATGTAAAATACTGTTAAGTGCAAGTAGCAGTTCACAGAGATAAATGAAAACTCTGCAATATGCAGCTATCAAACCTGTTATTTTTCACCTAAATTCTCTCTTCATTTCCCCTTGAACTTGGAAATTATCTTATTGCAACAATATCCAAACAGAATCAGAAAAGAAGTTTTAGTAGTACTTCATGAAACACTTTTTCTTCTAAAATTACAGAAAAGTAATCAGTAGCATTAAAATTTTTACTGATTAAAATTGTAAGGAATAATATAATGGTAGAAGCCTGGTTTTTTTTTTGTAAATGTTTTCTGGTTTTTGGAAACTTCGTTGAAGAGCACTCAGTTTGAACACTGAGTCAGACATCCTTTCTGAAAAGGCGAGTACTGAAAGACACAAGACTATACAAAAGTGAATTTAAATATGAATTTATGCAGGGACATGCAGTTTGAATAAGATCCTCAGTACTGAATTTGAATTACTGTACTACTTTATTATCTAGATTTTATTTAATTCTGACAAGGAAAACATTTGGATTAAACTGTGTGCTCCCATTTTATGCTTTTAGAGCATGATGCTAGTGTTTTTGACAAGATGTTTCTATAGATGGTTTATATAAGTGCTATTATTTTGTTTCAGAATAGACATTCTCAGAGGATTCATTTTAAAGAGAAGATTTGGAACACCTCACACATTCCTTTCTGATTTTGGTCAATGAAGTTATCATGTAATTATCATCAACCAGTATTTAATAATTAATTCCTACCTCTAGGGCTGTCTGTGGACAAAGTATGATATCTCATCTGAAAGCAGTGGCTGAATTTGTCAGTGAGGCATGGGGGTAGATAATCAGTATCATCATGAATAATAGAGCTTTCATAATTTTAACTGCATTTAGAAACCATTTCTATACTTGTAACATGGCCAAAGTGCCTGAAGCTCAGGACTTCATTGTACATTTTTCCATAGTGTCTGAAATTCTGAGTACAAATCTAGCTTTACACAGAGTCTTTAAAACAGAAGCAGTGCAGCTGTGGGCAGCTTAAACAGAACTGACCTTGTACACTATTAAATGAGCTTCTGAGCAGTTTCTAAATTTGCACTCATCTGAGGGGTGAAATTGGGTGCAGGTAATTGCACTTTAGACACACTGCAATGGTCAGAGCAGGCTCACTACCACACCATGCTGGCACTCAGTTAGAAAAACCTGGTTAACATCACAGTGTGCAGCAACTGCACAGCAGAGGAGGTTGAAACCACTTTCAAAGGTCTCTTTCAATGTGGACATATCCAGCAGTGAGTGTAACCTACTGTTTTGCCCATAGTTGCATACTTGGTGTTGGTGTAGCGTTCCTTCAGGAAGATGGGCAAGATGCAGGGAGTACTGTGTGAAGCTAAATGCTGTTAAGGTCTCACTGTCACACTCCATGCTGTCACAGGCACGTCTAGGGAGCAGAGCTTGATTCTAGCTCTCCTGCTTTCCCACAGGTTACTGCAAGGGGATTTTTAGTTAAAGTATACTGAAGGGAAACATACTGCATATGGAAACACAGCCTCCACTAGATCAATATGGCCAAACTTATCTGCATTTTATTTTATGACATTTGGCCCTTTTATAACTGAAGATTTATCTAGATTACCAGGCTGCTCAGAGGCATGGAAGAAGAATGTGGGGCTGCCCAGAAAGGTTTTTGAGTCTCTGTCTTTGAAAATATGAAAATGTGCCTGGGCATGATCCTGTGCAACCTGCTCTAGATCATTCTGCTTTAGCAGAGGGGTGGGATGAGATGATCTCCAGAGGTCCCTTCCAACCCTGGCTGTTCTGTGATTCTGTGCTATGGGTAGTCATCGCCCCTATGTAGAATGGTCATGGTTCAATAGACTTCACTAACCTTCCTATCCAAGGCCAAGTGTATCTCAGATGTCTGTCCTGTGTGATTCATTCAGGCATTTGAATTAACCTTTCACCTTGACAGTGCAGGAGTTCTGGACCCTGTTATAGAGCAGCTGTGGTCTCTGTTGGAAACAGTTACGTTACTCAGTGTATAGAGAGCATTTGGTGTTCCCTATGGCATGAACTGGAATCCTGACTTTTGGAGACCAGTGTATTCTGAAGAAAGAAGACAATTCCCATCATCAAACTCTGAGATGTAAACAAAATTGTTGCCACAAAATCAGTAGGGTAGCTAGTGTGGTGTCCACAATTTCAACAGTTTTAAGATCAATGAGAGGGTCATGTGAATCCTGTCAATTGTTTTCACAGTCAGAAAATTCAAGATGAGTAAATGTCCACAGGACATTGAGAAATACAGTATTAAGGACTGCAGAGGAGCAAAATATCTTCAGAGAGGCACAGCAGACCTCAGCCACTCCATATTTCTGGCAGACTTATATACTCCAGACTGTTTGTCCAAGTTGAGGTGCACGAAAAGAGAAATGGAATTTTTCATTGCAGCTGTAGAAGACATTCTGGTGCTGGAGGGGAGGTAAACCCTAAAAGCAGAGGTTATGGAGTTCTAAAACTGCAGCTCCACTGCTGCTCACTCCTTGCCTGGGGGACGAGGCAGCTGTTCAGTGGGTTTAACCTTCCTCTCTCAAAACCTCTTTGTGGTGGGCCAGACCCTTTCTTGGAATATGGTCATTCCTCAAACAACCAAAAGCGGGTGAAAATATCTATAACAGTCCTGACAAGCATCTGCTCAGTTTCCTGTCAGTCCAGGGCAATTCACAGACCAGTGCACACCATGTGTCCTAGCTCACTCCATAACAAAGGCAAGGATCAGCATATCTGTCAGGATTGCACACTCCTTATTTCCATGTGTGGCAGAAATGATCTTTATGGGCAAGAAAGATTTGTAAGCCTAGTCTGTGTTTGATCTCTCTTTTGCAAACAGTGATTGCTTCCACCACATTTAAGTGAAAACTTTTTAAAGTTTCATTGTTTTGATATTCTTAAAAATGAAAACAATATGAAACAGGATATCATTAATATACACTTCCAAACACATACCTTTCTATCTGAAGAGTGCCTGTCCCATGGAAAATTCTAATTATAGTCACAAATTTAATGAGAACCACAGCGATAACAATAGCAATATTCAAAGGAGGAAAATTGAGGAATGACAGAAAACACTCAAACTTGCTAGTTTCTCCATATATCTGTGATTTGGTTTTCTGTTTTGATTCCTTTATATAATTCAAATTGAAACAATGATTTTTATGGACCACATTTATACTTAGTTTTCCTTAAAGAATATTTAATAGTGTGTATTATTGACCTAATTGGCAATGATGGCCACTTTGGAGACATGAAGGTGCAGTTTTCCAAATGTTTTAATTCATGATTACATATTACAGCAGTGGAAACTTCAGACATTTAAAAATTGATTTGTTGTTTATTTGCATATTGGTTAAAGGGCGATCCATTGATAGCTCTTTGTAAAAGAAAAAGAGTCTTGAATAATATTTTTCACCAAGTTCTGGGTGAAGGTCAGGACTTATAAATAATGTTTGGAGCTTTTCTTGCTCTTATTTGAAATTAATTCTGTTAACTGTGGAAGAACATAAACTTCAAAACACAAAACTTCTTCAAACTCTTTGTTTGTGCAGCTTAGGGAGATACCCTAATAGGAAACATAGACTTTTTTGCTGGACTGCTCCTCAGTCTAGTGTGAGCATATGTGAGTATTATGGCTTTATCTGTCTTTAAAATTATTTTTTACAATAAAGAGAAATCTTTCTGAATTGACCCCAGTCCCTTAGGGAAAACAAAGACAGGCCATGATGCCCACTAAGTTTTTAAAAACAGACAATAATTTAACAGAAACCAAAGAAAGTATCAAAGCTATTAGTTAAATTTTAACCTATAACATTTTATAAATACAAAAGATCTAAGGGCTAGAAAGAGCCATTATATCATATAGATTTATTTCCTGAGCTTAGTGATTTATATTTGATGAAAGCATATCTTCCAGGCAGACTTCCAGACTATTCTTTGGATATATAAAATAGTGGAGAATCCACCACTTCCCTTGGTAGTTAGTGTCACTGTAAAAGCATACCTTAGTACTAATAGGAATTTATCTAACTTCTTCATCTCATGGCTGTTGATTCTTTTTATGCTTTCTTTGCTAGATTAGAAGCCACTTCAGTGCACACTGCTTATACAACTATAATTAAGCCACCTTGATCTTTTTTTTTTCTTTCTTCTGGTAAGCCAAACCACTTGACTTCCTTTAATGTTTTACCACATGGCAGTTTATATAGCATATATAGCATATTCCTGTTTTCTGTAACCTCACAATTTTCAACACTCTTTCAAAAGGAGGGATATGAAAACAATTTGCAGTGATACAGCATCACGTTGGTGAAGCTTTTTACAGAAGCAAAATAGACTCCTGACTCATTTAGGTGTCCCCCGTTCATGCTCTCACAAAATGCCCCTGCCCTGCCCAATGCCCACCCCTGTCCCCCTCCCAGTTTGTGTTGTTTACCATTATAGTTTGCTGGTAGTTTATGTTCGGTTGCTTCTTAATCCAGACACCAAGATACTTCTTGGAATTTTTCCTCAGTAGAATATGATGTCTCATTCTGGAGATTTAACTTCCATGTTTTATGCCTAACAACAGTACATATAGCTTTGAATTGTGAGATTTTAAAGGTAATTTGCGTTCAGTAACAGAGGGTTATTGATAGAATTATGTGAGATTGGACATGAAATGATGATTCTTGAAGAATCTCACGGGAAAACCCTCATGTAAAAGCTGTTCTTCATTGAAACTATAGCTTGAGAGCTATTACTTGTGCTGTCACATTTATAATGTTTTCATTTGTTATGATGTCTAACATTAGGACAATGCTAATTATTGTCTTTGTTGTTTTCAAACTTTATCTAAAAAAATTTCTCTTTTTTTTTCCAGGTGATTCTTGTTGAATATGAAGAAAGCCACAGTGCTGAGGAAACTATTTCAGTGGCACACCTGGAAGACAAATAAGACTTATCACAGTCTTCCAGCTGTCTGGCATGCGTTTGCATTCATAACATAACTATTCCAACACAATCAGTTTCAAAATTAGTGGTGACAAATACACTGTCACACAGTTAAGATACGTCAGGTTCTTTCTCTAAGTCAGCATGTACAGCAGCTGATTTGGGGATGCTCCCCCTTCGCCCCCCTCCGCCCATGCGGTCCCCGAGATTTCCTGTGGGAGAGACACACAGAGACCACCGGAGAGGGTGCAGAGAGAGAGTTTATTCAGCATGGGCCAGGGTATTTATAGGTTTAACAACCAATGGGGAAAGGCTTAACTAAGGGCCAATGAGGGGACTTCACCTAGCTCTACAGCAAAGGATTCCTGCATACTAAGGTAGGGAGATAAGGATTCTCCCAAGGGGTTTTGGGAAGAAGAAAGGTGATTCAGGGAAAAAAGACAGCGAATCCATGTTACAATACAGTGAAAGCATACTGTAAGTCCACTCCCACAAGCATGAGAAGTTCCATACTCAGTCCCAAGATATGACCTATCCCTGCATCTTCCTAAACATTAGAAAATAAAAAATAATAATAAAAAAAATAAATTGTGGAGGTAAGAGCTGTTAATATTTTATAGACAACAAACCCAAACAACCTAAACCAAAATTACCAAACCCAGAGCATTTTAATATCTGTTTTACAAAGTAGCATACCTTAAAACAAGAAACTCGCTTACCTGGCTGGATATCCAGAAGTAAATATTCTATTCTAATCAGTGAATTCAGCATTTGATGTATGGAAGAATTCTTTCTAAGGCGTATTTAAGGCTTAAATTTCAGTGGTCAGCGGATGTTGTGCAAGACCACCATTAAGCCATCAGTAAAAAGAGGAATAGAAAATGGTTTCACTACTTATATTCTAAAGCAGATTGTCTAACAAAAATGGTCTAACAAAAATTACACCTCTTCCTCCATCAAAAATGAAGAAATGGTAGAGACAATCCTGCTTAAGATTAAGAAACTGGTCTGGAAAACCATATGTACTGAAGAAGGGAAATCATGATCTATCAAGAAGGTGCGTTGGATAATGTAAGATTTACATGTTGAGGGTCAAATTTGTTTTACTTTTGCAACAATGCAAATCAGTAATAAGTGCCATGAGGTCAGCAGACTAACTCTAGGTGCATATGTGTATAACAGAGAGTGGAAATTTGATTCAGCTGTGGCTGGATTAAAGTAAATATTATGCTCCTGACAGAATTTCCAGCATGATAAAATAACAAAATTAATAAATAATAAATCTCAGACAATATTGTCTTTAAGATAAAAATGAGAAGAAGGAGTGAAGCAGTGTGAAAATAACTGGCTCATTCATCTTAGGTTGATCTATAAGCTGTGGCATTTACTGATCTCTACCACACTGTGCATTCTCAAAGACAAGAGTAGGCATTCAAATACATCCCTACTATTTCTTCTTTTTTTTTTTTCTTTCCAGATTTGTTGGATTGTTTTCCCTTTCTCAGAGAGACTGAGAGAAGAAACATTTTTTCCACATTATGATACAGGTGCCTTTTGCAGGCCAAGAAAAGAAAATTTTCCTGATCATCCATTTTCTGATTTCTGAGCCATTTCCCATCCTACTAAATTGCTTAATACTCCCTGTAGCTGGACCTGTGACCTGGAATCTTTATGCAAGATTAATGGGAAAGCAAATGGGAATTAGTATCTGGGCAGGTTGCTGCACACAGCTCTTGCTTTTATCTAGCACTCCACCTGGGGGTTTTTTGGCATTTTTTAGGTGTGGGTTTGTTTTTTTTTTTTCTTTTTTTACAACTATCTTTTCATTAGTTTCGGAAGCCAGCAATGCTAAAAGACCTTCCCATTTTTTTCTATCTTTTCTCCCCCTCAATTCTTTCTATCTCCTATCCCAAAATTATCAAACTCACTCTGCTTGTAACTGACATGCTGACAGGAAATTATTACACGTCATTACACTTCTTAAAATACAATTTACCCAGCCTTTGCAAATTATTCTTCAGTAAGCGTGGGGGAGTAATGGAAACTGTCTATTCCACTTACAGTTGTCACTCATGCTTTCTTCTGTACAATGAATGATTTATGTTTTTTCTCTCTCCAAAAAAAGGCTGTTCTTGAAATAAGTAAAAGCAACTTATCACAGAATAGGAAAACAAACCTCCTGTTCAAGTTCTCTTACTCTTCCTTGTTACAGAGCAGATCCATTTTCTATTGTAACCTCATTAGTCCATATGCAAGCATAGTGCAAGCTGATGTTTAGTAGGAGCAGACTCCTTGTGACTTCTGGCCTGCCAACTGCACTTGACACTGCTGTAAAAGAAAAGCGATATTGTGTGACTGTAGTACCTAAAACTGATAATCCACAATCATGATAGTCCTATTCCTGTCCTGACACTTTTATTCTTCTTCATGGATAGCTACTGTGAATAGATAGTCTGCAGTGTGTTTTTCCCCCTGTTGCTGCATGTTGCTTTCTGTTTGCACTTCTTTGTCTTTTGATTTTGTCTTCTGTAAATTCAAACTACCAAATCTTAAAGCAAAGAGGTTGTCTTTATTTAAAAGACTTAGAAACAACAACAACAAAAAAATATTTGATGTGCTCTCCTCCTCAAAGTTGATCATATTGATTAGCTTTCAGGCATTTTTCTGTCAGGCTCATTCTGTCTCAATGGGAGAAGGATGATGAATTGTCTGACGACTAGAGGCGGGGAGAAAGAAATGCTAAGCCTGGGTTTGGGAATTGGCTAAGTACTTCTGAGGAGCCTCAGCCTCTCAATTGCTCTCAACAACTTGGCCTCCTTGATTTATAAACTGGAGTGGTGATTAATGGTCTTTTAAGTGGACAAGGCAGGCCAAATCTGCACAAATCAGGCCACTCAAACATGACTACTGTTTGTAGGAGAAGAATAACAGACTTTACATAGAGGTAATTGAGACAGCTTCAGAGGATCTGGTAGTCTGCTTTAGCAGAAATAAATCAGGCACACAGGCCATCTATTTTTGAAATCAGTCCTTCTCATCAAATCTCAGGTCAGCACGTGGAGTTGGGAATGCAGTGGGTTAGCAGATGTACTTCAAGTCAGAAACAAGGCAGATGGAATGGCCACTGTGCTCAGAGAGGAAAGAGAATCCCACCTGGGCATCCTACTGCAGTTTCTCAGCACCAGTGCTGAGCATGATCCCACTTTTGTCTGTGTGTCTCTGTCAGATAAATGGGGTCTGGACTGGGGGTTAGAGGCTTGATTCCTCTGCCTTTTGTACTTGTCCCATAGCTGTCTCACTACAACCTTTTCCTGAGCTGCCTGCAATTAACTGCTTGTCAGGGTGTGCTTCCTTTAACAGCATGTGGCCATACCTGCTGTGCTTGAGGGCCAGATCCTCAAGTATCCTAGGGGGGAATAAGCTCAAAATGTTTTAACCAAGGCTCAAAACCTGTGACTCCTCCTGAAGTCACAATGCCCAATGGTGATTAATTTAAACAGACAGAAACACTGACAGCAAGCTTGCAGCACACAGCAGCTCATGTGAGCTACCCCTTTCCTCCAAAATTTGTCTCCTCAGGCAGGTGCTTAAGTTGCCCACCCTTAGGGCCAGCTCTGCAGACAAATGATCTCTTGTAAAGCAACCAGTGAATGTAAAAGCTACTGTAGTGTTTGCAGATCAAGACAAAAATCTTTTTATACTGTGCTGGTAAGATGGAGAATAGAAATTATAGGGCATAATGAATATCAAGAAAATGATACCTCGAGTCAGGAAATCTGTCAAGTGGTAAATAAAGGGAGCAGCTGGAATAATTGAGCAGCAGGATCAATAGGAAAAAGGTAACCTGTGGTCAGAAAGGAGCACACACTCCTGTCCAGAGGGAGATTCCAAACTGGTTTCTATCTAGTGTCCTTTCCTGGGAAAGCTCCCCTCTATCTGAGACAGAGAGGAATTACAAGCCTAATTTCTGGCACTCACTTCTATTTGCTGTGAGGTTGGTAATACCTTTTCCACTAGCAGAGGACTGCAATTAAAATAATTAATTATCCCCAGACTCAGGCTATCTATGGATAACAAACATCATTATTCTGTTTCCATGAGTGCTGTGGGCTTCTATAAAACCTAACTCCAAATTGCAGTTTCTCCAAAGGACTGGAGAGGTTAAAAACCACAACACTACAAAATCCTCTCTAGAGGAACTTCCTTGTCTGTCTTGCCATTACTAAAACAATGCTTTTTATAAAAGGGGTGTGGGAATCAAAAGACTCAGAGCTCTGCACCCTGCTATCTCCTTGAAGGTGACTTCCATGCCTTGCTGCATTTTAGTTTGTTCCTGTACAAACTGTACAGAAAAATATCTCAATCACAGAAGTCTTGTGAAAACAGGTTTAAAAACTGTATCTTCAAATGCCAGAGCACAGTATTAAAAATATACATAAGTATGTGTGTACACATAAATACACACACACACATTCTCAGATGCTCCAAGAATTTCATGTGATGTTCTTCTCACAGCAACTACTTTGAGGCTAGTGACATAGACATTATTTCTAATGTTAGATTTTAAAGAAAATTAAATTATGATTTCTGCTACTACTATTATTTTAAGACCATAAGGGGACAGTGGAATGTGAAAGATAATTCAGTGCAGAGATCTTTTGCTCTGGAAACTCCTAGGTCTCATTGGTCCTTTCTGTGATGCCTATTCTGCTATAAATAGAAATAGCGTCTTCTGATGGAAAGAATAAATATTATTAGATTGTAATTTTTACATAATAATTATTAGATTGCAATTAGATTGTAATTGTTGGTTTTGTTCTGTAGTCTTCTCATGTATATTTATATTCTTTTCTATGCATTTTTTTAATTATTATTTTTATGTGGTAAAACTCCTCAGGAGGTTTCTGCCAGTGTCCTGCTAATATTTTGCATCCTGCAGCATACACAACTTTGTGTGCCAAGCAGACATTTGTTTTGACAAGTAATTATTGTTTTCAATCATATTTATCTGTTCAGTTACTTTTTATTCTTGAAGTTATCCTATTTTCATATAACTAGTCAGTTTCAAAGTTTATTTGTAAAAAACCAATAGCCAAATCATATGAAATTCTTATATGTAATTGGTAGCAAAGCTTTGTGTAAAATCCTAATACAGATGTCCTGTTCCTCTGCATTGAGCTGTATCTTAAAATAAAACTATAATATACATCTGTGTGTGTTAGGGTATATGTTGATGGGGAGCTTGAAGACAATTTTTCTGTTAATCATTGACCAATTGGTTCATGTAGGGGGTCATATCTGCCAGGAGCAAAGAAGCTTTCATAATAACCACAAGTCTCAGGACTTGACTGGAGCTTAGTTTTTATCACTAGTAACTTCTACATGCTATTTCACTCTTCCATGCCTGAAAAGCTCAGCTGAACTCTCCCTGGAGATAAAATAACTTGCAACTAGAAGCACAATGAAGATTGAAAAGTTAGGTTTAGCCCATATCAGAATGGGATGTTGGTATGAAATTGAAACTTCAATGACAACCAAAGCAGGCTAACCTTCGTCAGTGATGCTTTGTCTTCCAGGCTGTTGCACAGGTTGTGGTGAGGACTCTTCTGACTTGGTGCTGACTGAAGGAAATCTCTCCCTGAGCTGGTAAGAGAATAGAGCACCCTATGATAAAATGTCTGTATAAAGAAAAAGGATAACTCTACACCTCAAAATGGCTTACAGAAATATTTTCTGTCCTCTAATTCTGGCTAGGCACTGCTCATAGTACAGCTGTCATTGGAAAATGAAGCTGTACTACTTACTCATTCTCAGGGAAAAAAAAACCAAATCCACTTTATGTAACATTCCTGCCTTATTTTCAGTCAAGCAAATGATTTAATTATTTTGCCCAATCATTTTTCACTCCTTTCTTATTTCCTTAGAACCTGCTGCGGTGTGGAGGCAGAATTCTCTCTGCTGCTGAAAGGAGATATGGAGCTGGCTGTCCTGAGCGTGTGGCTGCCTTGGGCCACCCATGCAGCTCCTTGTGCAGGCAAAGAAGACTTCAGGTGAGGCTAGCAGAGCCTACTGAAAATATCAGTTTGACAAACTTGAAGAAAATTACAGCATATATGTATGTGCATGCACGCTTGCATGCTGCACTTCTGTGTGCATATGTAGGCATGAAGACATGTTAAGTTGTATTCAGGCTGAATTAGATGCTAATATTTTTGGTCTGTGTTTGGCTCAGCCACCTGTGAGGAGTTGTGCTCCTCCTGCCAAGTTATGGGAAAACAGGCTGATAAAGATGGTCTGTGGCCTTGAAGGAGGCATTTCTGTGTAAATTAAAATTAATTAGGCTCTCACAATTAGCTGATGGCCCTTCAAGGGTACTTGAAGGAGAAAGAGTGGAGGAAGAGGATGAAGTAAACCCCCAGACCCAATTAGTGAAGATCTTGTGAAATATAATTGTGCAAATGCAGAAACCCACACATGCACAGAGTAGTACCAATTCTATAACGGGGGGAAGGTGACAGGGATCTCTGTCTGGGCAGTCCTGGCCACACTTGCTCAGGTAGATGCCCCTTAGGCAACTTAGAAGAAGACAGATGGCTCCATGCTCAGGGCTTGCTTGCTTCTCATGACAGGACAGCGTTGCCTTCTGGTGGGGGTGCCCACCTTCACCTGACAGCCAACTGACCCTTGGGGATGCAGCCACTGCTCTGGGAAATCTGGGCATTCCGGGGGTCGGTAAGACAACTCCATGGGAAACACCTGGGCAATTTGGGTGTTTACACCTGGGAGCTTATTTTCCCTTTTTTCTCTCTCTCTTGTTTTTTTTCCTGTTTACTTGGCCACTTTTGGTAATAAAATTACTGTTTGGATTAAGCTTTTAGCAGTGTCTCAGTTTCAGCTTCCACATCCTTTTGGACCCTCCCTAGAACATAAGTCTAACAGAATGTTCTTGGCTAAACTTTAAGAAATTAAAATATTGTTTTTTCTACATTGAAGAATTTACAGACAGTGGGAGGTAACTCTGTTTTAAAACTCTTTATGGCAGCATAATCACTGAGATGGAAAAGAATGGTTCCTTGGATATCAGAGAATTGTCTAAGGTCAATACAGTAGTAGAAGTAGAAGAATGACCCAGTCAGCAATAAGTGGTGGTTGGAAAAAAAAAAAAAAAAGGACAAAACCCCCTAGCAGAACAAAATACTCAACCAACCACTAAAATGAAATCCATTAAAACAAACCTGCAAAGTTTTTCGGAGAGGCTAAATTGATGAACTAGATTTGGGTATATCTGCATTATATTTTCAAGATTTGATTAGTATAAAGAACACCACAAAGAGCTGTTAACATAATATTGTCAGTCCAAGTATATGCTTTGTTTAGTTATGCCCAAATTCAGTTGCAATCCAATTAGAAAGACTGCAATCCCCATGGTTAAGTAGATAAAATGGTTATAGCAAATAATGTAGACCAGACATTATGATAAGGAGGTTGGCAAAGGAAATTAGAGAGTGCTGTGAAACATCCTAAATGTCCCAAGCCAATGTCTATAAATTGAAATAAGGTACATAATTTTTTTAATGTTGATAAAAGCTGTCAAAAGAAATAGCAGGCACCCCCTCTCTGACTGCCTTTCTGGAAGCTGTGCTTCAGCTAAATCAACCTTTTAGGTTCATACTGGGGATAAAATGGAACAGCCTTTTGTACAAAGGAACATGAATCATTCTGTGTTCACTGACCTCCTAGGCTGAGACCACAGGATGAAATGTTAACCATTTGACCCTGAATTCTGTTCATTTTTGAAGGCCCATTGAAATGCTTCTGGAGGTCCATGGAAGAACTTCTGGAGCAAGGCTGCCAGGACACTGCATCAGTGAACCCTGTCATTGACTGTCATGGCATTTCCTACTAAATGCCACTCCCAAAACAGCTATAGGCTTGATTTCCATGTGTAGTGCCATTGAGTTTGTTATTGTTTTTATTGATTATATCTAAGTGGTTTAACTTCAGTCAGAGATCTATATTAAAGCAGCCACTCTTCCATTCTTTGAAATTCTAATCCATGCCTAAACTCTTTTCCACAGTAAATATTTTGGCCTTCACTTGGGAGTTGAAATGAATATAAGTTGGTAAATATTGACCAGTTCACTCAAATTTTTGAGTTTCATACCAAAATCTAACTTCCTCTATGGCAGTCTAGTTCCAGAAAAGATATAAGCAGAATGCAATATAAGACTGGTATTTTTTCTTAGAGCCAGTTCCCACTATTGACCATTTGCAATCTGTCCTGTCTTTCTTTACTTTCTTTCACAGCATTTTCATTTTTTTATAAATACAGGGCCATTACTATGTCTTGAAAATCAAGTCTGCACACACAAGAACAATAACTGCATTTTATAGCACAAAATCCAGCTGTTTCATACAACTGGCATCTAGTTTTTTGCAACCATTTATTAAGATTCCACATCTACCCACAGACAGAATCTGCTTCGAAAAACTGCTGCACTGTCATGGCAAAAGTTTATTTTGCTATGGGTTGTTTCATCTCCAACCAGTTGCAATATTGATTTCTCTCAGTGGATTAATTATCAGTGGCAGTTTCAGTCTTCCTTGCAATGGGCGGAAGGAAAAATGATGTTTTTATTTCAAGGAAGTCTATTGACAATTGCGCCTAGGCTTCCCTTGGGTCCTAAAGTCAATGAAGTTAGAAGACCCATGTCATGAAAGTACTGTGCATGAAATTATTTATTTTTTCTGTAGATGTACCATCATGTGAATGCCATGATGACCATTATAAAAAAAAAAAAAAAAAAGAAAAAAAAAGCTGGCTTCATATGGTTTTCATAATATTTTGTAATTGTGAAAGTAACACTGAAATTGGACAAATATCGAATGATAACATACTATACAAAAAGTAGCAGGAGTTATTAATACTAGCAACAAACCTATCAAAATATTTTATTTGAAGAGAGAGGCTGCATTCTTCTGGAATAGAACATTTTCAGCTAAAAGCTCTATGCAGAATTTGGAAAGAAAGCCCAAGCTTGTGTTAATGCCAAAAACCTCTGTGCATAATATATTAGGGATCTGTAAAAACTAAAGACATAATGGATTAAATTTTGCATTTTATTGCTTTGTTTTCTCCCAGATATACATATATACCAATATCCTCCCCAAATATATATATATATATATAATACACATCAGTATACCTGCCTATTGATAAAATATGTATCTTTTGTCTCTCTATGTGTATAGATGTATAATCTACACATAACTGTTCAAACTTATGGTATTGTCACAATGTAGGGATTATATACTCATTATTTTGAAAAAATATAGTGAAAATATTATTCTACAAAATGATTTATTAGTGTGGGGTTTTTATTATTCAAATCTTAATTAGTTTACTAAATTAACCAAATGTGAAAAGACTGCAAATTAAAAATTAGTTATAGTGTGGGTAAGAATGTTGGTACTCTTTTCATTGCATTGTTTTGTCTTCAAATATGCTTTCAGCTGCTTTACAAATTTCCACTGCCCCATAGAAGATTAATGATGTGAATTTTCACAAAATAATGTAAGATTTTATAGTTGACATACAATGCTGCAAAGAAAATGAGATAACCTGGATTCAGTATCTGATTCTTTTAAACTGGAGACCACTCATTTTGCTGAGATTATGTTGTAGCTATGTAAGCTAATTGGTTTGCATATCTGGAACATACTCCATCAGTTTTGTTACTTTCAGGACATAGGCTGATTTTGTAGGAGTACAACTGAAAAAGATATATTTACTCGCAGAAGAGCTAATTTGGTGAAGAATCAAGCATGAATACAAAACTTAGTGATAACATTCACAGCAACGCTGTTGAATTTACTCTGTAAATTTGAAAAGCTTACAAAATGTTTCCCTCAGCTGTTTGGTCCCTCAGCCTTCTGCAGAGGTAAACAAAGAAGAAAACCACTATTTAAATATCTTCCTTATCTCCAGAACTTTACAAGATGATTATTTCTCTAATCACCACAGCCCAAGGAACCACCAAATCCCAGGAAGACATTTCATAAGGCTGAAAAGTAAAACCCTTTTAAACAGAAAGGGAAATGGACTGGTGGGATGACAATGACAGTAACTTCTGTGGACTTTTAATAAATTGACTTTATTCTGCATCCTCCTCCGTGTTTTCAAGTCAGAGACTCTGGATTCCTTAGCTAGAGCTCAACTACACTGTACTTACAACACTGTTACATTGAAGTCTCAGTTTTGCTGTACGTCTTGGTCAATGATTCCCAACAGCTGTGTAAGTAGTCCTACAGTTTTACTTAGGTTCAACACAAACATAATGAGGTAATTTGTTGAGAATCGGGCTATAGCGGAAGCTCCAAACAGATGGGCATTTTTTTTTTTTTACTAGATGTGAAATATTTTTACACTTCAGAAGAATCTATTACTTGTTCTTTAACCAGATGCAGTGACTATTTGGAGAAGGGGTAGAACACCAAAAGTTTTGTATAAGGGAAATTTTTGTATGTAAAGTTTTGCATAAGGGAGCTAATAATGACATTGTTTCCTCATCACCCCAATACCAATGGAAAAAAATTGGTTGTTGAAAGATAATATAAATAGGAAGTGTCTAAAATTTTTAGGCTTCCTCTTGGGGGGCATGATTTTTGAAAACATTCTTTGAGGACTGTAAGTAACATTTCAACTGATCTAAAAATCAAAACATTTGGACAATGAAAAGTACCAATTTGTATTGTTGTACATGTGCCTTTTTACAATAAATTTAAGGACAATACTATTAGTTTAATAAGCATGTGTATTTCAAAAATTATGAAAAGCCACATAAGAAAAATAAAATCAGTATGTTGTAGAAAACAAAAAGCAAAGAAACCACAATAAAGTTTAAAAAATGAGTGAAGCAGATGTGCGTTTTCATGCTTGACCGTGTCAGGACCATGGCAGTGCTGAGATTGGTTTAGACTGTCACAGATGAAACATACAGGAATTCCTTAAAAACCTGTAATGTGCATGTTCATTTAGATATTACCATGCAGCATCCTCTTCCTTCCCTTGCAATTAAAATACTTGATTTGGAAATTAATCACATATATTTACCGCAAAAGTGGTTCAAAAAGAGGCTTCTTTGGAGTGCTAAACACAATCCACATGTGCACATGTGCTCGCTTGATGTGCTGGCTACAAAACAAAAATGTAGAGTTCCAGCACTGTAATTTCTCTCTATTAGGGTCCTATTCTTTATCCAAGATATAAATGCCTTTGGGATCTTTTATTTAGTTATTTATAAACCTATTTTCAGATAAGACTTGATAATTATTCTCAGATAAGGTTCCCAGAAGTCATCACTCATGATCCAGTCCCGAGAAAGATATGTGGAGCTACATAATTTTTAGATTTTCATACTAGAATTACTCACTTTCATTGTAATGGCACCCATATAAGTGTGCAAGATATAAAAACATAGCATCACTCTCCAAAGTACCAACATAAAAGGGGAGAAAGAAAACAAATTATTTTTTTTCCTACTGAAAAACCATGTAGATTGATTACTCTCAATATAATTTTACGAAGACACAGAAGTTTGCTTGGAAACAAAGTACCTATTTGCTACACAAGAAAGCACAGGTAAGTAGACAAACTGCAAACCAGAAGCATAACAAAGTAGTGGAAAGGGACTGAAGAGTATTAATTAAAACAAACTCTGCCTAATACCTAAACATTTGATTTTAGGATTTTGTGAAAAATTCTTGTATCAAGCCCAATAAAACAATTAAAATTTTAATGTGATTATCAGAGTTTAAAAAAGACAAAGAGAGATTTTTCCAGTTATATTCATGAGTGGAAACTCTCGCTCTCCATATATATATCTATATCTATCTAGCTCAACAATTATTTCAAATATTTAACTACAATACAATTACAGTATAATTGCTCAGTAGTTATGCAGATGTATCAGAGAAATAAATACTTTAATATAAATGTCTGATACTTAAATGTCTCAAATAGGAATTATAAAATATATGAGTCTCTGCTGGTTTAAAAACTTGGGAGACGAAGTTATATGCAATATAAATACATAAACATTTTTAAAAAATGCAATTATTCAAAAGTAAAGAATCTGGAGGTTTCTCAGTATCCTAGCAAGAACAAATACAATAAAACTTTCATACCAACAATTTTTAAATATCTACATTCCTTTTACAGATAATAGGGCAAATGCACCAATACTGTGGGATAAATCTTAGACGTTGATGGATGAATGTGGATCATGATGGAAATCTCCCCTCCCCTCCCAACACCCCTTCCCTTCCCTTCCCTTCCCTTCCCTTCCCTTCCCTTCCCTTCCCTTCCCTTCCCTTCCCTTCCCTTCCCTTCCCTTTTATCATTAGTTGTGTTTGTTGAGTTTAGCTCATGAATTGGAATTTTTGTGAAGGGCCATGTGATGCATCCTGACCTCAAGTTGGCAAGATGAATTTCCCTTCCTTAAAGTTCTTGTGTATAAAGGACAATTATGCAGATGAGGAGAATTTCACCCAAAATAAATTGCATGCTCCATCTGATTATGGATAATAGATTATTCCACACCTATACTATCCTCAGGTGGAATTGAAGGATCCTTTAAACATCAAGGAGTATATTCATAACCATTATCCTCTTAACCCTTTGATGTGAAAAGATTGCTATAAAATTTACTAAATTCATCTAAAATGAGTTTTGAATCTCCAGTCACTTTGTTCTCTGCATTAATAATACTAGGACTAATCCTGCATGACTTGTGAGATTTAAGATGAGTAGCTAATAGCTTTTGAATCAAGGGTGCCTTTCAAGGGTGCCTCTAAGCAGTATCTAAAACTGTGTGTGTGCAATTTGTCTTATCCAAATTGGTGCATATTCAGAAGCTATGTAACCTATATACAAACTGCATTTTTATTCAAGATGTATGTAACTCATATATGCAAATATAGTCTGAGGATTAACAGTGGATTTTTTTACACAAAGAACAGAAAAGAACTACACATGAATACTTACAGTTGATTCTGGAAATTTAACTCTATTTATACAACTAGGAACTGTGGGAGCTTGTTTGCTCTTAGTCTGGTTTTAAATCCTAGGTATTTTTTGTGTTTCTCCCTGGTTCCAGGATTTCCTCCTCATGGCATTGGATTAAGGCTAACACACTGAGAGTACTGTCTTCCTCTTCTGTTCTCTGCTCCTCACCATTTGACCCTCAGGTGAAAAAAATAGAGTCAGAAACACCAACCAGTGGGATCAGCTGCAGACGCATCTCCCTGCATTCAGAGACTACTTTCAATCTGACCATTTTCTTGTCTCTCTACTTTGTTTGACTTTCCTCTTCCTTCACAGTCTCTGCATCCAGTGTTTATTCTTACCTGGTTCTTTGCCTTTCTTCTCCTCTAACTACCCCAAATTCAATATTCTTTTTCCTTTATTCTTTTCATGTATTCCAAGGTAACCTCTTACTTCTTACTTTGACCTCCCTTCATCCCCCCAAAATATAATGGAATATACATGCTATTTTCTGCTGCTTCTAGATTTCTTGTCTCTTTAGAGGTTAAACTTCTCAAAACAAGGATTCTCTTCTCTTTATGATTACTGTGCCTAGCACAAGAAGTACCCAAACAAAAGTTTTCTCACAAATTTTACATATGAAATCTTGATTTTATTTTCCCCAGATTCAAATGTAAATTGAGAACATTCATGTTCTATTGCAAATCCAATAAAGACATTTTCATAAACTGAAACAAAGCAAATTTCCAAAAATATTTTTTTCACCTATCAAAAGTAATACAATCACAACCTATTCAAGACAACATAGTCTACATGTGATCTTGGATAGCATTACAGGATATGAATTCTCTTTTTGAAAGTATAATTTAGGCATTTAAATAATTCATCCTGTTTGCCAAATGGTTACTTCAGAAATTGGTTAGGCTATCATCACCAATAATGTGTCCTATGTCCATTTGAGATGAAAAGGGGGGCTGTCCACTTCCCTGTCTTCCTTCCTTTTCTCTTCTCTCTTCTCTTCACAGTATGTGAGAAGATATTTGTGTGGACAGTTTGAAAAGTTGCATAGGTTGGGTAGATCTCTTGTGTGGTTGTCAGAAAACCAGGTTTTGAGCTGGATGATCAAGAGACATGGGAGGCTATTGTTCCTGTAGCTTGGCTATTATGCTTTTTGAGTGTGTGGTTGAGCTTACATCCACTGAGGGAAGGAGAGCTAAGCTCACTTAAGGCATGGAAAATACACAGCATCTCACAAGTGATCTTCAGGGGATGCTGAAGAGTAGAAAAGGCAGTGATACCTGTGGGACTCAGCCTATGATGACTGTTAAGAAAGAAACTATTTTCTGAGCCCTTACTTAGGCCTGTTTATGTCCAGTGTGAACATTTGAATACTGCATAACTGCAATTAAAATGTACCACAAAGCAAACCAGCAAACAGCAAGCTGTACCCTAAGAAAATCTGGAAGAGTAGAGTTTACAAGGTCTAAAAGAACAGAAGATAACATGACTTTTTATTGAAAACACAGAATGCTTCCCAACTGGGAAATTCCAATGCTGGAAAATACATACAGATGCACAATATCATATCATAGCAGGTTGTGTTTTAAGATCAATGGTGCACAGTATATTCTGCTATTTTTTTTCTGAGAAATAATGATTTCTCATGGAAACTCTTAACAGCTTTTACTCTTCTACAGCTTTTCTTTGTCTTTGATTTACACTTTCCTTCATTTTATAACTGTGTCATGATCAGAGTGTTTTGGATTAGAGTTTTGCAATTGCTTGCCAGTGTTCAAATCCTTACTTTTTTTCTCAATGGAAGTATGTAATGATACATTTTAATTAAAGTTGATTTTATAATATTTTAACTCTGCCTGATGGATACAAGCTAAAAATCTATCACTGTCTCTTAATTTTCAAATCAATCCAAGAATATATGAAATGAAACACCACAAAAGGCACTTACGTAGAAGATATAAATTAATGGGAAGCTGTTTGATTTATTATACAACAGATAAGATCTGCATGATACAGCATCCTGATGGTTTATGTGTCTATTAAATCTTTCTAATGAAGATTATTCCTGAACTCATAAAATTTCATATTCCAGTCTGTACTTTATCATCAACCTATAATTCTAGATTTGAGTTGATAAACTTAATAATAAAAAATTCTTCTCTTGATCTAATGAAGCCATGCTCTTTCAGTGGAAGATATGAAAATGGAATTAACTTCTGGCACAGCATATCCACAAGGGAGCAGCAAAAATGACCACTTGTTTCCTATTATCTTTCCACTTGGAACAGAGAGGGATGGCTTCAAAGAAATGAAGTCTTTTACATATGTAATGAAGTAATGATCTTTTGCGTATTGTTTCAGATTTTATTTCTCAGAATACTGAGTTCTGTAGGAGATACACACACACAACTTTGAATTTCTGCATTACCTGGAAATAGTTTACTCTAAACTTTTGTTTGTTTCCTAGTAAGCTAGGTTTGAATAAATGTTGACAAGGATAGGAGATAAGATGCATCGATACATCAGGCAGCACTGTGTTGATAAAAATTACTTTGAAAAAGACTAGCACCATTCACATGCTCTTCTGCATCGCTCAGTTGAGATGTACTAACAACTTGCTGAGGAACAGGTGTGCTCAAACAACCCATCAGCTATAGCTGATCTGTTCACTGACTCCCTTGATAGTGTCAGACAACCCTTGCCCTTTTATAGCTACCTGGTGATGATTGTTCATTATAAATATTAGTTATAAAGATACTATCCTCACTTTAAAGATACTATTCTCATTTTTATATTCTTCATTTTCAAAATCAAATATGAGTAACAGTTAGGCTTGTATTCCCACAATAGGTCCAATTTAAACAAAGCATTTGTGCATGTGTTTAAATTCAACACATATACAGGTTTTTAACATTAATATAAAAGTGTCCCAATAGGAATGATTTCCTGAGTGGGAGCTTTAATCTGTACCAAGTATTTGGTAGAGCTCAAAACAGGATGAACATGTGGCACTTTTATTTTGCATCGAACATTTGCATAATAAAGGATAAACTGACAAAAGGAGTGACTTAAATCAAAAATGGGTTAGACAAATAATTGAAATGTATCCTTAATGTGCAGAGGAGAGAAAGTACGCATGAAAGGCCTTTTTGGATTTCTCTGAAAAACAAAGACCACATGAAAAGTTGGTTGATGTATTGTTTCTTTGGTTTTTTTGTTGGTTTTTTTTTTTTTTACCCTGTATTTCTATGAGTCCATGCATTCATAAGCTTTATTTGTCTTTCTATGAAGCAATTAGAAAGCTTCCAAAGTGGAAAAGAAAGTACTTTATCAATTAAGTATCAATTTCCATTTCCTTATTTATGATCCTGCAGCTGGTAAGCATCAATAATTTCTGCTTTGCTACAATGTCACCAGGAAGATTGATTGTGCATGTCACCTCAATATGAGAAGACTTGAATGGAAAACATAGACTTGCAACAGCACCAAATTCACTTTCACAAAAGAGAGCAACTCAATCACATTTTAAAAAATGTAAGTTTTAAGATGCATCACATCTTTGTTCTGATGAAAGCTTTGTATTTTTCTTCAACATTTTTATTGACATGGTTACATACTTGTAACTATGCACAGAGCAATCATCACACTAAAAAAAAAAATATTGCTAAAAATGAAGCACCCAGAAAACAGGAAACGCCAAGGTCTAGGCCACACAGGAAAAAATTTAAATCATCTGCCTGTGCATATAAATTATGATACAGTTAATTAGATGATGACTCTGTTTGAATACAGTAGGTATTTGTTTTATTCAGTAGATAGAGTAGATAGTGGTTAGGGAACTTATCAACAATTATTTTTCAGATTTTTTCCAAATTCTCCTCCTAAAGGAGCCATGCCCATTTTGATGAGAAAGGTGCTATACATATTTCTGAGGTATTTCTGCCTCACACTTTTGGCACTCAGTTTCCACATGTTTAGAGAGATACTTTAGCTCTCTACTCAGCACTAGTGTTTTCACAGGCTGGCATGTGCAGAACTGTTCAGGTTTTAGTGCTGCCAGGAGTTTCACAGAATCATAGAGTCATTAAGGTTGAAAAAGACCTCTAGGATCATCAGATCTGACTGAACACTACCATGTCAACTAGACTGTAGCACGAAGTGCCACATCCTATTATTTCTTGAATGCATCCAGGGGTGGTGACTCCATCACTTTCCTGCGCAGCCTGTTCCAATGCTTGACCACCCTTCCAGTGAAGAAATTCTTCCTGATGTCCAGCCTGAGCCTTTCTTGAGGCAGCTTGAGGCCATTTCCTCTTGTCCTGTTAGTAGTTGTCTGGGAGAATAGACTAACCCCCACCTCACTACAATGTCCTTTCAGGTGAATGTAGAGAACAATAAGGTCTTCCCTGAGTTTCCTTGTCTCTGGGATAAACAACCCCAGCTCTCTAAGATGCTCCTTAAATGTTTTACTCTCTAGACCCTTCATTGGTCCCCTTGCCCTTCTCTGAACATGCTCCAGCATCTCAATGTCTGTCTTGAAGTGGGAGGCCTGGGGACACTCATGTCCCTGGTCCTGCTGAACACATTGTTTCTGATACGTGCTGGGAGGCCTTTGGCCTTCTTGGCCACCTGGGCACACTGCTGGCTCATATTCAGCCAGTTGTCGACCAGCCCCCCCAGGTCCTTTTCTACCAGGCAGGTTTCCAGCCACTCTGCCCCCAGACTGGAGGGTTGCATGGGACTGTTGAGACCCAAGTGCAGGACCGTCAGTTTATTGACTCTCATGGCATTTGCCTCAGTCCATAGTTTAACCCTGAAGCAGGACTCTTGGATTATTTAGGGGAACGGCTCTCTGATCAGTGGAGTATTGCCCTTTCAAGGCACACTGGGAAGAAAGAACTGGCACAATTTGGAACAGTTTGCCTGCTTCATGGACTTCTGATGTCAAAGTCAAGAAATGAGTGCCTGCTTCAGGAAGGATATGAGTCCCAGTTTCTAGAAAAGTGTGGTATAGTTGGCAGTTGTTCCTCTTCTGGCCAAGTAAATATTTCTATTACAAAAAGATGTGCAGAAGAGACTCAGGAAGTCAGGACTAAGGGATACTCAAAGGAGACAAGTTCACATCCCTGTCCCAAATCCTGTATTCCAACTGAAGATCTCAATCAGGATTATTGGGTATTCTGGCTTTGTGCCCCCTCCCTGCAGTACATTTTCAGATAGAAGAGACCTGAAACACTGAAGAAGCTGTCTGTCTTCAGTTTCTCACAGCTGAAGACAATTGTGACACTGGGTGGCACTGATTCATCCTTAAGTAAATGCTTTCTGGAACTGTCTTTGTCAGGACTCTCAATCATCTGTGTGCATCTAGAAGGGAGAGATACCAAATGCAGAGCTCGAGATACCTTTCCATAGAGTGTGCAGAAGTGCCATGTCTTGCAGGATCTGATTTACTATTTTTGTCTCAGGTTCTTCAGTGTATCATTATCTTCATGGATTACCCTACATTTTCACAACTATTGTGGGTGCTCAGTCACAAATATGAGTGAATTTGTCACTGCATGTTTTGGGTGAGTAATTTCCAAACACAGAACAGTGGCACAGAGAGATGAAAGTGTCCCCTTCTCAGCAGTGTCAGGTTCCCCATCCTTTGCTTGCAGAGGGCTGCTCAGAAAAGGACAAGGAAGGCTGAAGAAAGATCTGCAACCCCCACGGTTCCCATCTCAGCATTGAAAATTACTTTTACTGAAGAGATGACTACATGAGGAGCAAGGCAGAGCCTGTGACACGCTCTTGCCAGCCTGCCCTCTGCACTTCACTTGCAACCTAGAACAGAAGTTCTCTGTATCTCAGCCCCTGCTCATACCCGCTTTAAAACTGGAAAGAAGAGAAGAGCCTAAGAACCAGTTGCTAGTATTTACAATAGCCTTGCTTGATTGACATGTAACACATACCACAAGTTGCCCTAGGGATCTGTGGGGATGAAAGAATTTAACATTTAACATTTTTGGGATGAGGAACAAAGTTTGAAGGAAACTACATATAGGATCATATGTGGAGATTGTGGTTAATTATATGGTGGATGATTTGTCCAAATACATTTTATGACCATATATTGTTCAGTATTAATTCTTCATCCTGGAGATACAATATGCTGTGCACTGTTAGTCACATATGAGTGCCTGTTTTTGACAATTATATTCTCTACCTTCTTGGGAAAATAACCTAAATAAAAGCTTTCTACCTGTTTCAGCATCTTTCTCTCTCATTCTCTTTTCTTTCAGCCTTTCTCCTATCTTTCTGCCCCAAATATATATAAAGGCAATGTGCCTTTTTTTATTTTTTTTTCCCACTGCAAAATGAATGAATCTTGGTACAATGTAATCCTGAATCTAGAATCTTGACCCTGTTGTTTTATGAGATCTGAGGCCTCTTTTCAGATCTGGTTTCCTACTGACTTCTTTGACATGCTTCACTAGACCTAATAGCTCCCTATTACCAGTTACAATTTAGCATCTGAGCCAGAAGCTGGAGGAAAAAGGGAAAAAGGAGTGTAAATTATACAGAGATGCAGTGAACAAAGGTTTTATTTCTCCTGAGCACAACCCTTTGATAGGAAAACGGGGGGGACAAATGTGTTGCTAATTTAATTAAGTAGTATGAGATGGCAGGGTCCACAGATGCCATTTAGGACTGGATTAATCAAGAGCAGGTGATGAAAATGAATAGTCACACATAATGTTAGCATTTTTAACAATCCGACACAGTCTAATGGAATCAAGGGCTATTTAACAACAGGGCTCAGTTTTGCTTGCTAATCCAAATTTATCTACACTTTCACCAGGCACATTCATGTGGATCAAGAACTATGTTCCCTCTGATTCCCATTAATTTTCTGGGGCATTTTTAGTTATTTAACATTTTGTACAACATGTTCATGTCCCCTTGTACTGCACATAGAAAGAAGAACAGTGAGGGCTGTGGAAGCATTGCATTCTATGTGCTGAACAAGTGTAATATCCATCAGGTAAACACTTTTTGGCTGAGAGATCATACTTGCTAGTATAAAACCTTTGTTTTCTTGCATACATTCCTTTCTAAAAGTACAGAAAAAGTTCTGGTCAGCTGTTTCCTTATAAAATCAAAGCTTGAAAATATTTTTGTTCATGAATTTTGTGACCGCCTGCAGCTATTTAACATAACACTTCCAGTGTGCATTTATCTTCCCTGGCAATAACGGAAGAATGGAAGCTGGTATAATCTTCAGTCTGCTCTCTCATGAAGGAGTTGCTAGATGAAGACTGAAACCTTTGTCAGGCTGGAAGAAAATTTAACTGTATATGAAGTCACACTTTCCCAAAAAACAGTTTTCAGCTAGAATAAAGTGGGTGCCTACAATTTCCCTGCTTGCAAAAGGTTAGAACCTGCTGTTGGAAACCAGATCTGTGTTCAGTTGTGGTACTTTACAGAAGAGTGGGCATGAAGCTTGTTCCTCTACTCCTCTGACAGTTTTTGACAGAGAAGAGAGTGTGTAGGAAACTGCTGTGGCATCTGTTTCTCAACCAGTTGTGTGGAGACGGTATAAAGACTGCCACCTATACTGGGGCTCTGAAAACTTTTTAACCTATTATTTCTTTAAGTGATGTCACAAAATTAAACCAAATCCTGTCCAACACAAGACTGACAGAGCATGCTGCAGTATTCCTATTTTTCAAAGTCTGAGTTCTCTTTACCCTTTTAATGGATAGACTTATTACATTTCAGAGTGCAAATTCCCATTACTTGTTATGAGCTCTGAGGGGAGCATCTTTATGTCACAGGGAGAGAGAACTACTCCATTAGGTGTTATGCATTTTGTTGCATTTACAGAGTCTTGCCAAGCTTGTTTTCTAAACCTTATGAAAGTCAATTATGAACAGCCATGTCTCAGTTGCCATCTTTCAATATAGCTATTCTCCAGTCCCTGAAGACTCTTTAGAAGAGATACTTCTGTGTGCCATAAAAACATTTGTGTTTTAAATACCTCTGAGTATAAAAAATCCAATACAGGAAATTCCAAGGTACATATGCAATTTTTTTTCCAGAGAACATCCCCAGGATGAACTACCTAGTTCTTCTTTTTAGTGGTATTTGGCTCTCTGTTTTTGTAGGTGAACATTTTATTTGTCAAAGTACTCCTGACAGAGAGGAGAGAATACTATCAGGGAGAAAAAAATGCAAAACCTCACAGAAAGGAACCCTAAAACACAAACAGCAGAACCAAAACCAATATGTCTTTATATGAATGTGATTCTACCCCCCAAAAGCCCACTAGGATCACAATAAATTTCAGGATTTTTTTTTCCAACTGTTTCTGAAAATAACATCGTGAGACTTAAAGCCTTGGTAAAGGTGATATGAGGAATTTAGGAATAGTGTATCATGGATGTCCATGCCCAGGTGCCTCTCTTTCCCTTAAATGGCGGTAAACACACAGCTGATTAAAACTCATTGCTTAGGATAATCTCTTAAATTGTAATTGACCTCTGTGTCTGTTTATATCTTTTTGTCATGTAGTTACTCCTGTAGCACCTTGGGTTTCTCCAGCTATACTTGCCAAAACCTGCCTGCAATATCCACGAATTTGGGTGTGTTTATAAAGCTGCTGTCTCATGTGAAAAAATTGCCACATCTTCCCGCTCATTATTGTCTCCAACTAAGACATCACAACTAACAGAGGAAGTACTTAGACTTTCACTTCAGTGTCATGATTTTTCCTGTGATAATCTCTCTTTGTTGTGACCCAGATAAGAGTCACTGATGTGGGGTGGCAATGTCTTAAACTGCTGTAGCTGCTTTGCATTTATGACAATGATGTGAGATTAAATGATCATCTAATATTCTTATTCTCAGGAGAGCAAAAATAAGGAAAACACAGGTGGAGATGGTCTGATCTGCTGAAGGTACAGTGCATGTTCATTCTAAAAAATTTCATCAGGACTTGGTAGTTTACGGACGGTAGTTTAGAGTCAAGATTTGTGCTATTTGTGAAGTGATGAAGGAGAAGGAATTACTGTGTGCCTGTCCTTCAGGCTCATGATGGAGTGGAAAAAGAAGCTACTTTGAGCTGAAGGAAGAGGAAAGGGATTACCAAAAGTATTTGGTGTGTTTTTGTCTCTTGCTCTAATTAGGCTTTCAGAACAACATCCATAAAGCTCATCCTTTTTCTATTTTTTTTAAAAAAGTTTTCATACTTTCTCAAGTATGTTCCCTTTTAGAGATGTGATTTCATTCCCCTTTGAAGACAGGGTTATATTCTGAGGTATGCTTGGGTCTTTTAATTAAAAACTACAGGTAAAATATTTAGAATACTCCTGAATTATGGAATATTTTTGTTTTGCAAATGGAAAAGTGTAACCAATAGTCTTACTGCATTTTATATTAAAAGCAGTGTTAAATTATAATAAAGGAAAAAATTTAAAAGTATTGCAGTCTGGCTTATGTGTATGTGTTGAAGATTAATGCCTTTGGTTAATTTGGATTGAAATATATATTCTAATAAGGTGTTAAAATGAGTTCTGAGAGTGTTCATCTGTCAGCTATGAATACATTATAACAAAGTGTAATTAAGCCTCTAAAGTTTTTATCTCCTTACTTTTTTCTTTTTTTTTCTTTTGCCTGAGCACATAGAACCTGAACTCAGGTGTAAGGACACCTTTCCAGGGAAAGTTATAGATTCAGAGAAGTTTATAAGAAAATTCTTTTATTGTGTTCTCACTGAAAAAAGAAAGGTGAGAAAATCACAGCAGTAGAAGGTTTAGTGTTTCCACAATTTTGAGGTCTGTCTGTAATTTTTTTGTATTATGAAGATCTTCAAATTATCACCCAGGCTTAACCAAATGGGTGGAAAACTGGGTGGATGAAAGAAAGGGTAGGACACACAGGCTCAGAAGATAGTGGTTAATGAGTCAGGCTTTGCCTTCAGGCTGGTAACCAGTAGAGTATTACCAGGGTCTCTACTAGGGACTGAACACTTTAACATCATTATTAGTGATGGGAAGGAAATGATGGATGGCAGTCTTACTAAGGAGACACCAAGTAGCGAGGACCACTTGCTGTGATCAAGGACAGGACTGCATTGAGAGACACTCAGGCAAGCTGGAGGGAAGGGTCAAAAACAACCTTGTGAAATACAACAGGGACAAATATTAGGCCTTGTGTAGGGAAAGAAAGTGACCCTAGCAACACTGCAGGCTGGTGCCTGAATGCTGAAGGACAGTTCTATGGACAAGTGCCTGGAGAGCCTGGTAGAGAGCAGGCTGGACAGGAGCCAGCCCTATGCCTTGACAACACTGATGGTCCACAGCATCACTGGCTGTTATCAACAGGGCAATAGACAATAGATGGTGGGAAGTGCTTATTCCTCAAAAGTCAGCACTCATTAGGGGATGTCCAGTACACTTTTGGGACTCCCACTGGAAATAAGACAACTGGGAAATACACCATGAACGCATCTATTACCTCTTAATGTCTATAAATACCGTGAATACTATTTAAAGGATTATTATTACATCTGTGGAAAGTGTAATGTTGTCATTCCTTGAGCATTCTAAATATTTAAATTTTTGCCTTTATAGTAAATTAGTTGTGCAGCTTTATCACTGCAACCACAACGGCAACCTAATGTAGATTCATGGTCCAGAGTTCTCCAGATGTGAGAGTTATTCCTAGGATGTGACCCAGATGGATTCATCAGTTATAATTCCAGGTAAATTTTTAAATAGTCAGATGGGAACATCAAAGAGACATTAAAAGGTGGACAATGTTTATTCCAGTCCTCTTCTTTAACATTTGCTTCTTGAATGATTACTTCAAAATAAAGTTTTATTGCAGGTAGAGGCAGTGGGGAAAGAACAGTGGAGTGACTAAAATTTTCCATTCTCTTTTATGCACAAGGCACTGAGGAAAGCAATAGGAATCAAATTGAACAAATGGAGTGAGTGAATGCTGATGCAGGGCAGGGGAGAAAAAAAGGAGACTGGCAATGTAGAAAATAGCATGACTGATTCATGGTTTATCTTCAGCTGAAGATATTTTCAGAAACAGGATATATCTACTGGAATTGAGTATAAGATAAATCATAAAAATTCCATCAATATATAATCATCTATTCTCCAGAACACATTTACTTATGCATTTTTGGCTAGTACATTTCTTGTACATTTATTTTCTTAGCTGTTGATTTCAGGAATTGGTGAGTATTAAGTATCAGAATATTCTGACAATGACATTTGATAATGAGTAAAGCACCGCTGAGCTGCAAATAGGAGAAAAAAACTACTGTAATACCCTGCAACTGAAAACTTGTTTTCATTAGATCAACTGTAGGTATGTTTCTTGAGTAGATGCACAGTCACAAATTTCACTAAATTTTTATTCTTTTCCTCCTGCCTAATGAAAACACTGTCATGCTGTAACCATCACAGCAGAGTACACTAAAAGGGTTAGTTGGATCTTGCAGATATTGTAGGATAAAACTAATAAACTAAAAACCCAAGCAACCTTCAACCCAAAACAACATTACTCTTCATTGTTAAATAAATCTGCTAATCCATTTAGGTCCAATATTGTGCAAAAACTCACTAGGGCATTTCATTAGGAAGGTGTTCTAAATGATATGCTTTGACTGTGTACCATGTGACCCTTGGCTTATCTGAAACATCCCTGGAAAATATGCAGCAGAGACCTTGTTTTCCTTCTGATCCTTATAAGGATGGAAAGAGAAACTGAGAATTCTTTTTGCCTTCTGTTGTCTCTTCTATTACCACTTCTTCCTCTCTTTAGAGACAGTCTTTAGCATCTGCAGCTCTGTGGTGCTGACAGCCCGGTTTAGAGAGCACTGCAGTTGCAATGGCCTTACCTGGAGAATATCAACCGAATGTGTGAGGTGAGAGAGACCAGGTCCTCATAGGGAAGAGAAGGAAGAAGAGATTATGGGAATGACAAACACAGAGAAATAAGTTTAACTCCTCCCGTTTCAGTACCTAGGGTACTTCTGGGAAGTCTAATGGGAATGACCTCTGGGGTCAGATGCTTTTCATTTACTTCTTAAAGTTAAAGAGTTATTACAAATACCAAGCAGATGAATAATCAAAGTGACAAACCTGGAGTCACTGGCAGGAACAGGTTTGCCTTCTTATGAGATAGGGCACATTGAAACAGCTCAAAAGTTTTCATCATCCTTTAAAGAGCATAGTCATTAGATGGACACCCAGTTCCATTTCACAAGCATGAAGGTAAAAATTTCCTTTTTCTCCCTACCTGCTTACAAGTGTCAGACTCACTCTAGTGCACTAAGAGGCTGTTCTCAGCAGAGAGGCTGTTTTGCTGTGCCATCCCAACAAAGCGCTCTGTATCATGTCAGGCTTTATTGATCTGTGTGGATGCATGTTTCTAGATCAGTGGACATCTGCCACAATACTAACAGAGCACTCTGTAATTGCCAGTGACAAAAGGACTTACTTTCTTCCCTGCAGAGATCTTGAAGAACAAACCTTGAAGTGATATCTGTGACAACTTCAAGGAGCTGACATTTCTGTCCTTTGCACAGCTGAGATAACAGCTGTTCTAGGTACAACTCCAAACTCAACACAAATTGTTGTTGAGTTTATTGTTTATTTTATTTGGGTTTTTTTCTCTTTTTTATTATTTTTTTAACTTCAAATGAAATTTGTTTTAAAGTGGAAATGGAGCACCTACATGGGTGTCCAAAAATCCTGTATGTACCTGGGTAAAAATTTGTCTTTGGATTGTATGGCTTCATGGCACAACTTTGCCCTGAGTTAATTAAGAAGTATATATAAACTTGCTTGAGGCTTGTTAGAAGTCAGCAGAGCTGTAAAAAATCTAAATGAGGACTTTTGTCTCATAGCTTTAGCAACTGGGTAATTATGTAATTGTTGTGTTTCTTTGTTTAGCATGTGCACTACGGTCTCATTAATCAGCACAGCAAAACTAAAATGGCTGTGATTTCCACCAGCATGATAAGACACTTTGGCTGCTACATTCATAGGGATAAATTGGTTATTTTACAAAGTCTCAAAGGGTGAAAGCTTGGGGGTTTTATTTTAACATTTGTCACATGATCTCGCTGCATGACATCGCAAATCTCCCATCTCTGCTTTGTTGGTCTATATGCATGAATAATTTTCCCAGTGCTTGTTTGTAGCCGAGTGGGAGAAAGAGCGAATTACCACGGCGCAATCTCTTGTTGTCGGTGATCAGCATTCCGATGGTCTGAGCTGGCTTACAACAGTGTAAAGACATCAGTGGCATGTGTTATAATATATTGAGCATTGTACTCCTGAAGAACGCACGAAAGAAAGAACATTGTTCTACTAGGGAGCAATTCATCGGGTTTTTCCCAGAGACTCTTGGGTCAAGTTTTTATAGGCCTATTTGATTTTCAAATTCTTTTTCCCCCTTTTTCCTCTCAGTGAGCCATAGTGTCCAAACTTGTCTACATTTACTTCCCATGTTTTGTGCATGGTAGATGTCCTTTAAAAAGAGTATCTCAAATAAGTCTTTATTCTTGTTTTGTTGGCTCTTATTCTGTGTTTTCATGAACTCTGGCCCTGGCCATGGCAACTGCAAGAAAAATGTTAACATTGATTGACAGGATTAAGAAAGCCTCCATGCCTATCCGCATTTCAAACACTTTGGGAACAATGGTGTTTGGTGTGATTGAATTAATGAGATATCGTGGACTGTCAAAAGAGCACACATACTTTACATAAACCTGATTATCTTTGCATGGCAGAAATGAAAAAAAGGAGGGAACAGAGGTTTGGCTTTCACTCATACCTCCAAAGGAGCCATCAAAGTGTGTGTGCCCTGGCTCAGAGAGTGATGTGCCCGCTCAACTGGCCTGCCCTCCCTTTCTCTCCACATACTGCCTGGCTCTGCTTAGCATACATCAGCCATGGGCTTTAACAAGTCTATTCAGGCAACTGGGCCCAAAACAACACTCTTTTCACAGCTCAGCACCTCTGTGCTGATTTTTTTTCCCTATGGAACTATTGTTTAACTTGAACTAAGCATACATTTCAACAATTAGACCTGAACTGGCTCCTACTACCCTAGCTTAACCCCGAAGAGTGACATCAGTCATGATACAACATACATTTTGAGAGGTGAGCCACAGCTGGTGCTCGCTTTTAGCAATAGAATTACTGGAGACAGAAGAAAGTTTCATAGGGAACTTCTTCCCACTTAAGTCTTTAAATTATATTTCTATCCTTTGGGAAATGTTCCAGCAGGCATAATAGTATGGCAAATGAACACAGTTCATTGAAGTAATGCTGCATCTTAGCATAAGCTCTTTTTTTTCGCAAGAGGACATTGTGGATTAAGAGGCTCTGAAATGAAATGTAATCCAAAAGCTGAAAGGATTCTACCTACCTGCATACCTGCCTGTCTATCTGTCTACTTACCTGTCTTATGACCTCTAATAATTTTACATGGTCCTTATTACCACAGATGAGCATTAGTTCCTCAAATACACACAGCACTGGCTTACTGGAAATCAGAAGTTTAATGGAGGTGGCATTTCTTTAACTGCATAGTTTATAGCAGCCCCTTCAAACATTTTTTGAGCAAATAGCCACTTTTTTATTGAATGTAGCCTTTATGTAAGCATGAAATATAATAATAATTGAGGGATTTTAGGATCCTTTACTCACTTATATCACACTTTCAGTCTTAATAGATAAGCAAGAAATATTCTTTGTCTCTGTAACTTCAGTGGTAATGGTGCTGAGTTGAAAATTATCTGGTGGCCAGATACAGTATTTCTACCTTTCCCACTTTATGGACTTCTTCCCTAAAACCTTGTAGCACTCCCACAAGCTTTAGTGCTTCCATGTTGTGATAAATGTTTAATTTTCACTAAGGATTTTGAAAAATACTGTAAGCATACAGAAGTTTAAAATCACCTGGTGGCACTTATTGAGCATTGCTTTGTAAATCATTAAATAATTTATGGTGAAACCCATTTTAACATGTGTGCATATTTTCTGAGGCTATGGATTGGTGACAGACCTATCATAACAGATTAATGATTCAGATCAAAGAAAAGGCGGAGAGCACTGCACTGTGAAGTTGCTAAACAAGACAAAATATTTCCCCCCAAAGCTCAACCAGTAGGTGTCTCTGTTTCACAAACCCTGCCATGGTATCAGCTTCCACATCCTCCCACTTACATCTTCCGCACCCTTCTTATTAGTATAAATTCACCTTTACATAAAAATGGCAAGCTGATGTGAGGAAGGTGGTATTTTGAAGCCTCTATAAAGTTATCTGAATGCTCAAGACTTTTGAATTCATATGTGCACATAATAATCAGTAGAGATTGAGACAATTGGAGTCTCTCTGATAACTAATTTGGCATAATCAGACTTCTTTGCACTACATGACAGGGTATTGGGGATACCATCATTTGCCCCTTTTTATCAACAGAGTACAATGAGGATTCCTAGGACATATATGACAACAGGTAAGGATGCTAGTATGGCTTCCGCTCAGTTCTTTAAAGAGTCATCTGCTCCTTCTGAACTCTTTCTCCTCCAGTCCTATGACACAGAGTGAAGCAAGAGGAGCTCCAGCTGGAGAACAGCAGCTTTCCTTCTCCAGTCTTAAGAACTTCAGTGCTCCAAAAGGAAAACCTGTGCAAAAATACATTGGATAGAAATGTGTCCTTGGGAGAGGGATAAGAGGGAAGGAAAACTAAGTGTGATGGCATAACCCTGCAGTTTCTTCCTACCCTTGAGCTGCTGCCAACTTGCAGCGCCTTCTGCAGAACACCCTGCTCAGTGCAGCATGGAGCAGTTTCACCTTCCACAGAGTGCCACTGGCCTCCTTTCTCTCCCAGAAATGGCCAAACTGCCTATTTCTCCTGCTGAGAGTTCTGCCAATGAGTTAGAAAATGTTTTGAAGTAGTCCTTTAAATTCACAGGGACAATTTTATGTCTATGAGACCAACAACATAAGGGAGCTTGGAATGGCAACACTGATTTCTGCTTTTGGAAACACAGGTATTTTTAGGAGGACTTCAGAATGTTTTTCCTGCACTCTTAAGAGTAAACATTCACTATAGGCTGTTACTTACTTTCAGCCTGTCTGGGAGCTGGATGGAGCTGGGATTTTCAGTTTTTAATTGCATGATTTATCTAGATGAGCCTAATGCAATGGTGGTCCAAGAGAGGAAATTTGAATGTTGAAAAGGTACATGTTTAGGGATGTGTAATAACCATTCCACCCAAATAGAAACCTTTTCATTTTTATCTTCTGTCTTTTTTTCTAGCTTCTTTGCTGAAGAGAGATTAATCTCCATTTGGGGTCCTTTGGTACAGATGGTGTTATTAGCTATCCTTTTTCCAAAACATAGGCAAAATTTTAATAAAAAACATGAACAGTAAAGCAAGCTACACAGTTTTGTGTTGGTGGATAACCGTGCAGGTTTCTTCCACCTGTATCATTCCTGCCAGTCTTGGTGTCCCCTCTGTCTTCTTTCATGAACAGAAAATCTTTCTTTCTCTTATCCTGACACATATTTATAACATATTTTCCCACACGTGAATTTAGTTAAGACCTAAGTACAGGAAAGTGTTGAGTTCATTATAAGCTTACGCTTATTAAGTGATTCTTCTACTGTTGCTCTCAAATAGATATGTCAGTATCTTGTATTAGTACTTTGGGGGCTGAGCAGAGGCTACTGCCAATGAGTTTGAACTGCCACTAGCAAAAACAGCCCATGCAGAGTAATTCTTTCAAGCATATCAATTAAAACCTGGTGACTAACATGTTATAAAACATCTCTTATTTTCCTAATCCTGGTAGTCCCTTTAACCCTCATCTCCAATATATTCTGACCCAAGAGCAGTTCAGCAACAAAAATTCCATTTACCCCAGGGTACTCACAATTTCATTAGGCTTTCTAGGAAAAGGCATAGAGTGCACCTAGTAGCATGGTCTTCCTGCCACTTCCCTATTTTTCTAATTCCTTAATCATCACGTACAGAGTTAACCACTATAGATGAACAGAATATGTTAGATTTCAAATTTTCTTTTGAAATGGCATTTTAAAATTTCCAGTACAAAGGCCTTAAGTCCTCTAATGTGAAAGATGTCAGATGATGACTGAAAATTAAATTACATATTATACTTGTTTCCCTTAAATAACGAACTTATAGTGATATATTTCAGGGGAAGTTATTTTCTAGTTACACCTTTCTAATGAATTTCCACGTTCTCAATTTTTTTGAGCAAACTTTGCAATAAATTTTGATTTAAAAAATCATTTTGTTTGAAACCTTACTGAATTTACAGAACTCTTCACTGAAAATAATTTTCTCTAATGACAATGTATGTAAAACAATTTGCTAACTGTACAATACGTTTCTTGATTTAAGTTATGACTTCCTGATCATATTTCCTGATGGCTTAAACATAGCAATATGAATTTTAAATCTGGCAACACTTAGAGGTTAGAAGTTTTCCTCAATATTGATAGTTGTACTTTCTTTTTCAACATTGTTTTAAGGGCTGCATTCTTTGCACTGCAGATTCAGTATCCTTGAGTAACCGGAAATCATTAATAAATATAATTATCACTAGCAGGGCTGGAACAGGGGAAGCTTTGAGGGTAGCACAATGCCCTGGCAGAACATGTTTGACTGGATGAAAAAGTTTATGGAGATTAACACCCACAGAGTTAGGCCACTGGTAGGTTGTTGCAGGTTAATGGAAATGTGTGGCAACAGGCAGCAACATTAGCAGGGTCTTTATCTTTAGGTCTCATAAATATTATCCTTAACCCCTGCTAACACCCATGTTTCAGGCTTTTCTAGAAAGAATTAGGACAGCTAGCTCCATGGTTATTGTCAGGATTAGGCGCATTCAGTTCAGGGCTTCCCCCCTCCTGGCCATCGGTTCAGAATTGCCCAGCTCCTTGGACAATTATTTTGACCCTGTATCAAATGTGATTTACTGATTGCTGCCTCTTGTCTCTTAACTAAAGGAAGAGAAATTAACAGCAAGTTTCTGGGTAGTAAAGAACTGACCTCAGAACATTTTGTCTGAAATTTAGTGCTCTATTAAATAAAGCCATGAAGTGCACACCTGAAGGTTCACAACTTTCTGTGCTTACAAATCAGTTTGGTCATTAAGTTAAATTTCACAGGAGTATGAATTTCTTGTACTCATAAACAAGTTTATTTGTCTCTTAAGGTCTTTGTCAGTTTCTTTTTATATTGAACCAGAGAGACTTTAGTCTTTAGTAGATTGAAAAATGGAGCTGGGAAGGGGTTAAGGATCTTCGTTGACTGCAATTTCTCAATCAGCCTCAGGAAGCCTCAGGTCAACTTTGCTCATAAAACTCTGCACAAATATTTCTTTTTCTATCAGAGGAATTCTAATTCCACACACAGACCAGTGCCACTCAGATTATTACACATTATTAAAAATTAATTTTAAAAAATGGTTTTGTCTCTGCAACTGTGAGAACCCAAGCTTTGGAAAAACTCTCTCCATAACAATAAAATAAATACTAAATATAGTCCTCTTTCCTGCTGTTCTTACTAATTCTGTTATCCCTTGATTTTGAAATCTTTGCTCTTTTTGCAGCTTGCACAGTACAAATGAAGATTTTACCTCTAGGTGAAAAACTGCACTTATGAAAAACTAAATCATATGGAACTTAATAGGAATAAAAACCTGCTATAGAGATTAATAGGTTTCCATAGAAATTACTCTAAACCCCATATAATTTAATAGAAACTTCTATATAAAATGTGAAAAATCACTCCCTCCTGTGGTAAAACATGTTAAGAGGGTGGGCATAAGAGAAAAGTACTTCTGTCACAAGGAGACTCTTATATTGTGTGGCAATGGGGTTGGATTTACCTGTCACCTAGAGAACAGGTAACCACAATTGTCCAGATCAATTTAGCAGTTTGAAGGGAAAATACTTTATGTCCTGCTGCTTTTAGGCACCAGGTCTCCAGGGAAGATACATCCAAAAGTTTTTCCATCTACTGCATTCAGGTGCCAGTTTTCAGTCATCTCTCCTCAGGATGAAGCTGGTCATCTGAAAAATGCCTATGCTCAGCCACCTCCTAGTGTGATAGTGGCAGGAAGGTTTGTTACCTTGTTACACTGGCACTCTGTCCTGTGTGACTGCAAATTCCCATGTGTATTCAGTGAGAATTTTTGGGATGCTAACCTTGAGGGTGGGGACAGAGGGATACAGGATGTAGGGTGCCTGCAGAGAGGGGATAAGGAGGCCAGGAGGAGTGGGGGAAGCAGTGGGAAGGGCACACTGCAGCGTGACATAGACCCACAGCCGTGCTCCAGGCAGGGGTGGCCACGGGCAGGTTACATTTGCAGGAGAGAGTGTGGGGGCTTTGTGCTATTCAGGAAACTACTGCCAGCTGCTAAACTTGAGAAAAGGGAAGCTGTGGGTGAGTGGCATAAGATTTATCCTTCAAATATTGTTTTTGGCCATTTTCTTGTCCTCTAACTCAGCTTGAATCGTGTATTTCCAGTTACCTCATTCTAATTTGTGTATTAATAAAACCTAGCCATTTAGGGTATATTATAGCAGAGATGAGACTGTCCCAGTTCACGACTTTGGTGAGTATGGGATCTCAAATACACCCAAGTAGACATAAATTTCTAAGTACACCTATGCTAGTTCCATCCTGGCAACTACCCATGTTCATGAATATGGGCCAATTGAATGCTTGTCCCAAGCTGAGGATTATTTAAGAAATGAGTTCTGTTAATTGAACTTGTTTGTTTTAATGTCAGTTGTTTGTTTTCTGTCCATAAAAAGTTTGCAATTCTTACTGTATTCCCCAGAAATCTTGAAAGTGTGTGTAAGAGCAATTAAAGACTGATTTAATGCATCAATGAGCAGGTGGAAGTCCTTTACCCACCTGAAAGTCTATTTACTTGTTTATTTGTACACTTTAATAAGATTATTAAATATAAATATCAACATTCTTTATTAGCACTGCCAGACAGTTCTCTTAAGAAATGCAGCACTTATAACTTTAACCAATGTCAATCTGTTGAACAAAAATATTCTATGCTAGTTTACCTGACACCACCAAAAGAATAAAAATAAAAGTGAAAAAACCCATCAAAATTAGGATTTGTTTATGCTAAGATTTCTTAGAGGAATGCATAATAACAATAGCCTTAACCTTACAGAAAGATTTTGCTACAGTGGAATTTAATAGCAATGTTGATATGAGAGATTTTTTTCCTTTTTTGTATTCCATTGTAGTAAATTCTGATATTGTGATAATTTAGATGCTCATCCAAGCAACTTGTATTGGTGATGAAGAAAAGAAAAAGGATGAGATAGAGCAGTCATCAGCACTGCAAGAAGAAGGGAGATATGGTTTCTGGAAGAAGTTTGATGTTTCCCTGGAGAGGACATGTAGGTAAACTACACATCATGCAAAATTGTACAAATGTGACCACCTGTTAAACCACCCATTTAGCTGATCATTTACAACATTTGACACTTTTCATTAAGGTTTGAAAGATGCTGGCAGATAACTAAATTCTAAAGCATCTCACGGAGTTCCTGCTTTAATAATTACCTGCATAGTAGTCAGCAGTTTGTGGCAGTAAGTAGATTTTCACATGTCAGAGTATATCCTTATCTGTTGGACTTTTCAAAGTATATGCAGAAAGTACTATGAAACAAGTCCCATGTGAATTCAAGAAGTGGAAGAAACAGGTAGAGATACTGTAAGTAGTATCAGGTATATTGATGACTCAACATTTTTCCCCTACAGTTTCTGATGCCATGCACTGAATTGCGGTTTTAAATGAGATGAGGAAATGAGATCATCCCAATATGGAGCAAATCTAGAAGCTACGAAGGCTGTGCCATTTTCCAGAAACAGGATAATGCCCAAACTTAATGATCATATTGCAGAAGTAGTAGATGAATTCAAATTGAGTGCATTCAGCAAAAGGGATATTCTAAAGAAATTATAATAAAATTAAAATTACTAATTCATCAATTCACAAAAGCCTTGGAAGAGGATGGAGCCTAAGAATGTACAAAAACTTCTTGTAAAATGTAGTTCTTCCATAGCCTGTTCTCCTGGGAGTAAAATTAATAATTAAAAAAATGCTGATCACAAAGAAACCATGGGGAACTTTTAAAAGTGGTGCTGGTGAGGATCTACATACTTCCTGTATCAAAAAAGGAGACAATTTCTATGTTGCCAAGATGGGAGTACAGCACAAACACATGTACTTTGATCATATGAGTAATAGGGATGGAAAAGACCTTGAAACAGTTAGTGCATATGAAAGGGATCATAAGAGACCACCCTTGCTGAGGATGACTGGAGAGAAGATGGTGTGTGACAGATGATCGGGAGTCAGTTGCTTATAACTCAAACAAGAAATGTACCGAAGTGGCTCCCAAATATTGCAGTAAGATGTTACCAATATTTTACATGGGTTTTACCTTACATAAGGGAAGATGAATGTCTCTCATACCTCATTTAGCTCACTTCTGGTGTTATTCTGAATTCCTGATCAGCTACAAGTCTTGTTGCACACAGAACCTTTTCAGGCCAGTGGGAATAAAAGTCAGTTCTCTCTGTATACATAAATGCAAGCTGAAAACACTGTGTGTAAAATTATTTGATATGATATTCCCAAGTATTTTCAACACTTAAGATATAAAAGGTGATCACTGGCTCAGAGAAGAGGAGAAATATTCAAGCAAAATGAGAGGGACCATATTTAAAAACAACAAGTTGAAATATCAGATGAACATATGTATTGTCTTGATGCTATTTGCTGGAACATTTTTCAGCCATTTTGGATGAATTTGTTTTAGGTTTGAGCTCGTATTATTACAAGTAACATCAGCTTTAGAGACAGGAGGCATCATGACAAGATCTTTTCCTTCCTGTACTCTGCAGGTAGGAGAGTCAGGCTTTAAAGATAACATAGCACAGAGACTTGAGTCTCGGGAACAAATATGATTAAAGGGGCACATCTGCTATATTTAATTCTGTGGAAAGGAGTGGTCCTTTCTGAACAATGTTTTGACAGAATAGATTTGCTTGTTTTAAAGGCTGAGTAGTTAAAGTCCAGAGAAAAATCCCTTTTGAAGGGTTTACAAAGAGAGCACTTGCTTTGCCTTGTGACAGGAGAGCAAATATGTGCTGTACTTTGAGCAAGTATTATATCAGAACCAAGTACTGCTGTTGTCTCCACACTGGGAACTTCCCATCACATTTGCTTCCTGTCCCTAAGAGTTGTGATTCTTTTTTTCATTCCTTGTTTCCTGCCTTGTTTCTCTCCCTTAACATTTCCTTGTTCATTGGAATTATTTAAATTAACTCTTATCCTCTTGTTCTCAGAGAAATACACATCGACAGAACCATTTTTTTAAGTATTGGTCAACAAGAAGTTGGTGCTAATTTCACTAGTATTTTCTGAACTTTACTTGAACTGGGTGTTATAATTTACCAGCAGTGACTTAGTAGTAAAATAAGAGCCAAGAAGGCAAGCAAACAAAACTTTTTAGGTTCATTTTTCAGAGGAAATTAGAGGAATATAGTCTGTGTGAAATAGTAAAGGAACTGTGTTCAGGAAGTGCAGGTATGTAGCTGCCAACAGTGATATTTATCACTACTGAATGTATTCGTGTATGTAAAAGTGTATGGTACTTGCTTCAGCATGGGTCGCCCAGCCATTATATTTATGCACAAGAAGTAGAAAAACAAACATTTGATCATATATTTTACTCAGCTAGCAATGCATTTTATTGCGTATTTTATTGTTCAGGAAGAAGGCATAACATTTTAAAAAGTGAAACTACAGAGCTACATTTAATGCTCAAAGTCAATTATTTTTCCCTAATAGGATAAGAAAATACGTCAAAATTTGTATGTATTTTTCTTTCCCCTTTTCCTCACTTTAAATTGTTCTGCACTTGTCTTCTGAACAAATCACCCTTGTATTGACCTATGCAGCCTATGCTCCTGTGTTATAAAAGCCATCTAGTTGAGTGGAATCTTTTATTTAGAAGACCATATAAAAAGGCAGATCCCTAGCTCAATTAAGTTATTTTAGTCTCATTGACTATTATGATGCTCTGGAAATTTTCCTGATTTGATGTTGTCCATGTTTCAAATTTTAAACATTCAATGGCTGTCCACAATGCTTTTTGTTCTGGAGGTCACTAAGTTCGAAAAATTTTTTTTTTTATTTTTGAGGAGCTCATGCAGAAATGACGAACCTGAGGAAAATTTCTGAGAGAGGAAGGAACAAGTGATTTGCTCACAGTGAATTGAGTAGTTTGTTCACAGTGAATTGTTTACACATACAGACTCTCTTAAACCAAATGATGTGCTTGCTTCCTTGAAATATCACATACTTGTGTGCTTAAGTTGTGTTACTAAGAGCATGAGGGGACATCCAAGTGGTTTGGACATCCAAGGTAAGAGGTACACTGAAAGCAGCCTACAGGGCCCAGGTTTCCCCTAGTAAGACAAGCTCACCATAGTAACATGCTCTAAGTGTAGCTGCAGAGAACTGTTGAATTCCTATTCTTTCCATGCATGGGGTCCTTTCCTTTAGTGGTCTCTTAAGCTCCATGGGTCAGGCTGAGGTGGGGGGAAAAGTTCATCATCCATACTTTGATTAATTGCTGTGTAACAAAGAAAAAATGTATTGTGCTTATATTAACATAGATATTTTCAGGCTATATTTCCAACTTAGTGGAGAGAAAATGGGAAAGTTGACCACTCTAGTGAAAGGGAAAATAAAAAATATGAAAAAAATTAAAAGTTCAAACATTTTGTTAACATTGCTGGAATGGCTACAGGTTCAAGGGTGCCTTGACTCCCACCTTCCTATTAATCTGCTGAGACTGGGGAGAAGGAAAGCATTTCAAGTGTTTCAGAACCATATCTATGTGGCTCCTTGAAAACTTAAGAGCTGGAAGCCATGGCTTGTCTCCCAAGACTTCTGGGCCCATCTGACTCCCCCAGATCTGAACCAGTCCAGAGGTCAAGGATACCTCCAAACAACTCATCTAAAAGACATGTGGCCTGCCAAAATTCCCAAGTGAAATTCAGGACAAGCAAGTGTGACAGTAATGCTTTTCATGGTATTTCTGATGTTGTGGCTCATAGTACATGACCAGGAAATAGTAAACTTACTACAGTTTGTAGTCACCTCTTAAGAACAATGAGAGTGAAGAAAATGAACTGATTATGCTTGAGAAGTGGCAAGTGACAGGAATAGCTAGGAAATCCTAAATCAGAACCCAGTACCATACAGGTTTTGTGAACATATTTAGAAGACAAAAATAGTTAAAGACAGGAAGTTAAAGTAAAATGAGATAAACCCCAACACACATTTCAGATTTACCTGATGTCTGTCTGTATGAGATGACTGATTTGATAATCAATGTTAAAGCAGTAGGTGCATATCTAAAGTAAATCACTGGGTCTGGTGCTGTAAGGAAAACCTGATAAAATTTGAAAAACCAAAAACTCTTAGGTGAATAAGGAATCTGCATCATGGGAAGCTACAGCAAATGCACTATAGGGGAGCTATCAGACAAAGAATACAAATGCTCACACACTCTCAGAAAGAATGGTTTATGGGCCCAGGCTAAATAGTATTGCTATTAATGCCTTTCATGGCATTTGTTAATGAAATCTGCTGAAAACACACACAGAAGAGTTACTGCCAGTACAAAGAAAGATCAAAAGACCAGAGAGAAGACACATGAAAAATACTATAATAGAAACTGAATTTAGCTGAATAGGACAATGTTGGGGAAGAAAAACAATTATTAACAGATGGAGACCTGAAGGGATTGTCCAGCAAGCCCTGGGCATTAAGACAGGACTAATATACATAGATAGCTGAAAACAGTCCTGGTCTTCAAAGTAATCCTCTTGTGCCAGGCTCTTGTCTTATCGAAGGGAGGAAACCCTTTCCATATCTGCTGCCCAGGGCTTGCTGGACAAGGTCTTCATCAGGTCTCCATCAGGTCTCCATCAGTTAATAGTTGTTTTTCTTCCCCAACAGGACAAAACACAGTACAGGCAAAGAAGGCTTTTCTTATCTTCCAGACATCCTTATTCTGAGTGACTTCACATCTCAGTGACACTTTTGGAGGGAGAATGACAGATATAACTCGATACACATATTAAAAATCCTTGACATTACACTTACGTTCTTCTAGGAAAAATTCCCGATTTCTTCCTATCACAGCACTTCGTAAGCACTCTTGAAGGTCTGAAGATTTTAGACTTTTTCTCCTTGGTATTAGGAAGTACAATTCACCTCATCTTTGGGCACAAACCTAGAACAGTGACATGCCACTACTTCTCTTTGCTTATCTATTTCCGTGCAGCACTTCCCATTGATTCTCCATCTGTACATCCAATTCCCACACTATACATCACAGACTGCTTCTGTCTGCCTTCCATTTTGTGTCTGAGTCCTTCACTGATACTTTTAGAAGTCTTAATCTAGGAAAATTGGAAGAAGTTCATGAATTAACATCTCTTTCCAGACATCCATACAAAATTCTTCCTGTTCCAAGGGATTTCTCATTTAATATACTGACTTTATTCCACTCCATCATAATACCCAGATCCTCATACTAATGCTTTTACAATGCCCTTGGTTGCAGATCACAGAATATTCTCAGTTGGAAGGGACCCACAAGGATCATCAAGTCCAACTCTTAAGTGAATGGCTCAAACTGGTATCAAACCCATGACCTTGGGTTTTAACACCATGCTATTAATACCATGCTCTAACCAGCTGAGCTCATCAGATATATGACTCCTCAGACCTTCATGGTCATGGGGGACCACAGGAATGTCTGCACTTTTCCAGCTATCACTCCACAACCTTCCAAGAAGTTTTGTTTCTGGGACTGTATGACATTTAAAAGAGCGCTCCCTAGAATCTGCTGAGATGTCTTGTCCAGGAGTTGATGAATATCAGATGCAGATGTTTCAAAAGATGAGGAGGAAGAGATAGCAATGTTAAGCATTAATCTGCTGTAGCCCCTCATTATAGATCTTTATTCCTTATTCTTCACCTGGAGATCCTTATTGTTCCCATTTTGACCACTATTTCTTTCAGCTGTTATTCCTGTGCCCTTAAACACATTCTTATTAAAAATAAACACACACACCCCCATATCCCAAAAGAAAAAATCTTGGAAGACCCTTTCGATTTTTCTCAATTTCCTCTTTTCTGAAGGCCTTGAACTAAAGATCTTTTACCAAAACAAATGGGGGGCAAACATGGATGAATAGTTGTGAATCAACCTCAGTATTAAAGGGCATTTAAATGGGCCATTCCTCAGCTGTCTTTTTTGAATGGGGCATCCTTTCTCTGCAGAAGTTCAGTGTAATATTGCTGTCATATCAATTACTGGATTCCAATAGGATAAGACAGCATGTCTGTCCTCAAAAAGACTCATCTTTCCAAAAATAAGGGGATGGATTCATGTCACCTGATGGCAGATATCTACATCTGAGATATGATATCCATATCTGAGCTGTGATATCTGCATCTACTGTGATCTCCTGCAGGCTACGCCGCAAATGTTGATAATTTAGGGAGAAAAAAAGAAACTAATTCAAATTAATATATGGAAGGACAATAGTCAGTAATGGTCAGGGATGTGAAGATTTGTTATACAATAGGAGAATAAAAGACTCTGGTTTCCTCAGCATGAAAAATAAAAGATAAGAAACAGAGTTTCTCTTTATAAATACTTTATGGGAATAAATACTGCAGAGGTAGAAAAACTGAAAGACAAACCTCAATGAAGAAAAATGTTTGTGTAACTGAGACATTTAAGCTAGGAAGTAGGTCTATAGAGATCAGAAGAGTAAGGCTGTGGAACAGACTTGCTATTGGACAGAAAGGACAAAGGGGACTGAACTGCTTTTAAGCTGGATGTAGGTAAATTTAAAACTGGGATTATAAAAATGTAGTTGCCTGCAATAGTAGGAGATTGTGATGATTTTGACTATTGATATGTTCTTAGGAGTGCTAGAGGACAGTAGGTTGCAGAAATAACATGGTACAAAGGTTCTAATTTAATTTTTCCTTTCTGACCTTGAAGAGAGACAAGGAATGCAGAAAGCCAAAAGTATTTCCTAAAATAGGAATACATTTTTTTTCTACTTGTTTTCTCCCCTCCATCAATATCGTACCTGGAAAATCTTGGGTAGCAAATTATTTGTATATTCTAATTGAACTGTGTAATCTTCTTTGTGACCATTCACTGGGTGTTCAAAAATAAGAGGAAAGTTTAGCTTATTGTTCTGCTAGACTTTTGTCCATTAATCACTCCTGGTGTGTTATGAAATAATGTTATTCTTAAGCCTACATTCTGTGATTTATGAATATATTTATTTTATTTCCAACTGTTTTTTAAGCTTATGTCCCCTCCTTTCCATATGCTATCCCTTCTTCTTTTTGTTCTATTATTGGTATGGGTGAAGTATCTTCTGCAGTTTTTTAATTTCCTAATTCAAGTCTAATGCAATACAACCACAGACCTTAGAACCTGAAGCCTAAAATCAAGCTGACTTTCAGCAACTCTCATTTGCTCCCTTTCCATATCCAAATTAAATCTAGGCTCTTATGGAAGAGCTTTCCTAGACTTTACACCTATTTTACAATTCCTTTCCAGTGTGATTCTCTCTCAAACATAATGAAGCCCTCAAACTGACTTGCTGATATTGGTGATGATGCTGATTATGTGACAGTATATTCAGAAGGGAAATTTGTGTGTAAAAGTATAGAAGAAAAAAATCATGTGATTCCTCCAGCTTCTGGCACTGTTGTCACAGCAATATCTGAGAAGCGAACTTTCTATCTTCTGAAATATAGATGCTTCCTCAATTCTTGGTAAAACTACCTTTGCTTACCCTGTAACATGCACATTACCTTCTGAATTACAGGATGCAATAGAAAAAATTACTGTCATAAGGAGCTGTAGATGGAAACAAGAAGAAAAATACATTAAAAATATGCCTTTCAGAATTATACTGTAAAGTCTGAAAAACATTAAAACTTTGCACTACCATATTTAAAAAAGAAGTAGGAATGTTTTTCATTTGCAATCTTTGTTTTTTTCATATTATGATGTTAGAAATGCATGGTAATATTAATGGAGCCAATCAGATATCTCCAGATGTGGGGAGAGAACTGAGAAAAAAAGAATTGTGCCTGTTTGACAAACAGGACCCTGTTGGAGGTCAGTTTGCAGCTCAGCTATAGAATTCTTGTGGAGGTTGGGGAAAGTCAATCTTTTTGTTAGTTATCCTGAAAATATTTAGAAACCTAAGGTATGTCAGCTTGCATCTACTGCCTATATTTCATTTACATGTTGCACTCCATTTCATCTACCTAGCATTATATATAGAATATATACTTCCTTACTGAATATGCAAAATGGGTTTAATGTCAGTTTAATGATCTTGCTATAAAAATAATAGTAATTAAAATATGAAAATGCTATTGGTGAATTAACTAAGCTCCTTATTTTTATTTATTTTTTAATGGTGAGTATCAAAGAAAAAGAATATGAATTGTCACTCTAATGCTACTGAAACTATTTCAGACTATTTATTGTACGGTCCAAAGTGATAAAAAACAGTACAAGGCAAAGAATGTCATGGGTTCTTTAAGTATAATTTCTCATTTATCACTTTTCATATAGGGCTTAGCTGCTGAATGGAAATAACATAGAACAACCATTTACAATGTTATTCTCTATTAAAAGGGCAGCAACTGAGGCAGGGAAAAGATAGGAGTAAAGTGAAATTAAATGTAAAAATAAAATGTTTCCTTTTGAAGATTACTTGTTTAAAGGAAAAAAACCTTAATATTTTCAGTTAAACAGTCCTTTGTACTCAGGCAGCCTTTCTTTCACTCAAAGAATGCTTGTTAGTAACAATTTCTTGTACGTAAAAGTTAACTGTCTTTTCTTTTTGATCTTAAAAGTTTAATTCTTCTATATTAATCCCACTCTTAATCAGAGAGATTTACCAGGACTTAAGAAGGACACATGTATGTACACAGCAGGGAACAGAGAAGAAAATGAAAAAAAAAAAGAAGACGACTCCTATTTATGGTTAAGCTTTGGAAAGATATAATTAATTCAGAACCCAGATTATTCAAGATTCAAGGAATGGTAGTTTGCTTTTCCTATCAGTACAGATTTTAGCCGTGAAAGGTTATTTGTTTTTTTGACAGAAATTCTGGAGCCTTCATTTCTCCTCTTCAAAGGCCTCCCATAGCAATTAAAAGCTAGCTGCATATCGTTCTGGTGCCTCATGAAGGAAACTCTTTGTTTCTTTGGTATGATAGGTGCTGCAAGTCAACCAAAATATGAGTCTGTGCAGTTTAACATTAAGAAACATAAAAAACATAAGGGACAAATTAGTCACAAGGGTGCATATGAGCAAATGTAATGTTAAAGCACTCTGTCAGGAAATGAGGCTTTACATCTGACCTCGTTGCATATTGATCTGAGATACAGTGAAAGCATTAAAGAAGAGCCTCTTTTAATTTACTTTTTTGCAAATTGATCGATTGTGTAAAAAAATGCCCTGTTTTATGGGTCAGTTGTTGATTTTAACATAATCAGTGCACTTGATTCACTGTGCCAGACTGTGGTCAACCTTACCTGGTGGTGGCCAGTCTTAGAAGCCAGGATGAAAAGGTAAAATTATAGTTAATGATACTTCCTGTAGAAATATTTCCATTTTATAGTGATTTATGGTTTAGGATTCCTCGAGAAAGACATCTTGAGAGAGTTCTCTTCCATGACATTTGATCAGTCACCTTGAAATCACACAAACTTCTGAGATCTGTAGCATCCTAAGTCAATGAGCAATGTCATTCTTTGTGTGTAAAAGTATCTCTCTTTTTTTGGTTTTCAATCTTCTAGTGACATTTGGTGTCCCCTAGATGTTGCATTGAGAGAAATGGTGCACAGATATTCTGTTTATTATATTCTGTGAGCATACATGGATCTTACGAATCTCCACTATTCCCTCATTCCATGCTAGGATTTCTTTCTCAGACTGACCAGTCTTTATTTTAGTTCTTCTTTGAAAAGAAACTATTTCTCACCTTTGATCACCCACATTGGCTTTCTCTCTGAGTTTCCTAGTGTCTGGCTTTGAATGTTTTTTGGAAAGGTGACAGACCAGCAATTAATATGCAAAATATAGTTCACAAAAGTAGCATAATTATATTTTAATTTTAATTTAGTGTTTGGGGTTTCTTTTTTTTCTTAATCTTTGCTCTTCTGCTGAAGTACAGTGACAGGTTTATTCTGCTTTAGCATAGGTGTCAACACAGTTTTAATTTTCTTTTTCTTACAATTTAATTAAAAAGTGAAATGGTGCTTCTTTTGTTTTATTTGGTTATATACTGTATATGTTAGCATAGATTGAATTTATTCTACTGTTCATTGCTTGACGACAGAAGAGAAGGTTCTAAAGCATAAAAAAGACTCTCCTCAGACTGTGAAAGTTGCATGGCACAACATTGTGGTGTAGTTTTCAAAACAGGGACTCCCCAAGTAGTTCATGTAGGACAGAAAGTCTTTGTTTTTATACACTTCTCCTGCTTTAATATATGCCGTCTCTATTGGAAGCAGTCACATATGGTGACTCCTCTCTGAATGCTTGCAGTTGCTTTTCTTAACCTGAGCAACACTGGAACAAACTGTGGTCTTTTCATTTCTGTGGGGATAGCTATCTCAGGATTGGTAGTGGCAGCTGAAGGGTTAATTCCCAATGGACACAGAAAAGGCAAACAGTCTGGGTGCTGGTTTGTAAAACGAATTTTCAATGTGTAGCCCACAGACCATCATTGATTGCGGTAAATAAATAAAACCACTCCTGACTTTTATTGTTGTAGGGAGTAATTATAATTCACAGGGCCAGACCCTTTGTGCCACAGAATGCTTCATTTGTGGTTTGCATGAGCAGATACATTAACTTCTGTAAGCTCTTTTCATTAGAACGCTATTACTCATTGAGGACTGATCAATATATCATCTATACAACATCTTGAATGTGGATGTCTGGACCCATTGTGGGCTTGCTGATAATGACTTCTTTATTCAAGCCAGCTTGTAGGAACAAGGAGATAAAGAAAAGGGAAGAGAATTATAGCATATGCTCATGAAAGTATTCTAAAGGTTATAAACAGAAAGCAGGAGTAAAGCTACAGGGTAGGGAAAGGGATCATAGAGAAAAAAAAAACAGTGGAAAGGAACTGAAAGTTGAAAAGGAAAAAAGGTTAGTTTCACTGTATTTTTTTTCTGGCATTATGCAAAGCAAGCTAAGTTTTAATAAACCTTCTTTTGAAACTAGTCCTCCCCTTTGGGATTATATTGCCCTTTAGGTTTTCATATCCTAATACTCTGCTCATCTTGTGAGGCATTTAAGTATTCCCAGTGAAAGTAGAGCACCATTTTCCTTCCCCCTTGCAATCTTTTATTTATCTTTTGTTCTCCTCCTTTCTCTCCTCCCTCCTTCTACTCCAAATAAACTCTCTGGGGCTCAAAGGTTTTATTTCTTTCATTAACTTTTAATTTTTTGCAGTATTAATATTTTTTCCTGTTTCAAGGCTTTATTATGCTCTTTATCAAATTTTGTATCATTTTACTAGAACTTTAATGTGCAATGTGACAGATTACAGCTTGATTCAGGCTCACAGCACTCTCTGTAACTGGGATATATATTTGGGAAATGGTAATGAATTGAAAATTATATACCCACAAACCACTTTATTCATTTATTCTAGCTTTTTCCATTGCTGCTCTACTTTGGCTTCTGTTTTGCTGATGCCAAAAGAAGTGAAGAATTATAGTCTGTTCTGTAGATTGAAATAGTAATGTCATGCAGTTGAAGGAAATACAGAAAAGTTTAGAATTTTTTCAAGGATAAGAAAAAAAGCGTTATGAAAGAATGTATAACAAGAAAGCCATGGGGTGGGAAGAAAAAAATACTTTGCCTTTTTTTTTTTTTTCCCTGAAAGAAAACAAAACCAGATTGGTCATAAAGCAGATCTTCATCAAGTAAGTATTTTAAGCACAATTCGAACAAAAGGAGTGTGAAGCAACCCATTGTTACTGATGCATGAAGTTATGAACCTGCATAACACATAGAGGAAAATTATAATCTCATTAATTTATTTCAACAGGTTCAGCAGCTCAGGAGGACCTTTCAAAGAAGAGTATTTTCAGTGACAGAAAGTCAACATCTCTAACTCAATAAGAAGTTCAGGTAATAAGGTATGACATATCAGATTTCAGAAGCAGACTGAAAATGAAAAATTAAAGATTTTTAGTCACATTTTAAGAATTACCTCAGAACAGCAAGCTCATTTTGACTTTAATCCAATAGTCTAAAGATGCTAACACAATTCATGGAAGTAGGGACTAGATATACACTGCAGACAAAAGATAAAAAGCGTTTCAGAATGCTATAAGAATGATTGAAATATTGCCCAGTATCGTTTAATAACAGCAGCAGAGATAATCAGAAAAACTCGCTTTATTTTTACATGAGAAAGAGATAAGTACAATTTCTAATAAGCTCAGGGTGGGAAAAGTTTTGTCCCCCCAAAAATTGCTTCTATCTGCAATATCCAGATCCTTCCATTAGAAAGCTCAGATTCCACTAGAATGGAAACCCTCCATTTTAGCTTTTGCTCATTCATCAGGTCAGATCAAGTATTATTATTTGGGGCAGGTAGCAGTAATTATATCTCTCTTTCATCTGCCCCAGTGCTTTATGGAAGTTGCAGTTCAGGCATCTAATTTGTGCCTCATGATGAACTGTAAGGCTGCAGCATGGAATTCATAGGAGAGACTTAATCTGCCCCAGTTCACACTTCCCCAGAACATGAGAAAATACAGTTAAAGGAAGAAATATGTATAGATGAAACTTTTAATTTGGTAATCTCTATGTTTGTTTTGATGAAATGAAATAAAGGGAAGATCCCAATGTCCAAAAGAAAGAAGAGGCAAATTGTGGAAAGCAAAGGTAAAATCAGAAAAAAAGGTAGCACCTCAAATTCTAGCTAGAAATCACTGCAGATGGCTGGATAGATCCGGGTAATGCCTGCTCAGTTTTTATCAGACCTCAGACACAGTCAGTCAGGTGTGACTTCACCTAGAAAAAGCTCTGCAGCACCTGTACTGGTGCAGGGCTCATGGAGTATGATTAATAGTCCAGAGTTTCCTGCTCAGGGTCCATAAACAACATGTGGAGAGAATTAAAACACAGCTCTAACATGCAACACAGCACACCCTTCACTTACTGTGCACTCTGTTTAACCTTGGTGCCACTATGTCTCTCTGCAACTTGCTGTTCTTGCCTGTCTGTCCCACTCTAATAAAGGCAGAATGCATGACTGCACTTTGGCTTATTGTGTCAAGGTTCATGATCCATTCCACAATGTGTCAGTCCTCCTAAAACTTAAATATGGAGATGCCTCAGACTACCTTATGCATAATGTGTCTCTAGACGCCAGGATGATGTCTCTGATTCTATTATTATTCCAGTAAATTTATCCTACTTGCTCATAATTAGTTGTGCTGCTGAAGGAAGTTCAGTCATATGTTAACAAACCAGTTTGTTTTGTACTTTGTTTCTGCTTTCTCCTGCTTCTACCAGACCTCCCAAAACTTTCTTAGTGTGCCTAATATTGCTATTGTAGTTTTTCACTGTGCAGATGTGAAGGAATTCTCTTCTTGCATGGGCTTCTCCTATGGAATTTTTCTGGGGTGGGCTGTTCCAGCAGTGTTATGTAAAGCAGTCCCAAGCTCAAGCGGGACAATCCATTAGAGGTGCTTCATTGAGCCCAGAAATGTTTGGGCTTCTTAATGTGTAACAGGTCTTGCTTTAAATTCCCTTCTAGCCTGCCTTAGGGCTGGGAACCAGAATGTCTCTTCTCATTAGCCCAGCAGGAGTAGCAGCCACACTGAGTACTCAGTCCATAGCATTTGGCTGATCCCAACTCCATTTCCCTACAATCACCAGAAGCTAAACAGCTAAAATCCCTGCACTCTGGTATTTCTCCACTGGTGAGCACCCTTTGGGAATTGTATTTCTTACTACCATACAGCTTTTCTTAGCTTTGATAGTCCTGAATAGCCTTCATAAACGGAGGCCTGCAATTAGTTTCTTTGCATATGTTGTGTTCCACCTGGTACAAAGGAGAAATTCAAACCTCTTATCTTCAAATTCTTCACTGTTTTCTGTGCATTTCAGTGCTTTCCTATTGCTTATTCCTTATCACAATATGACCAAAACACTTTTTTATACAATGATTACTTTTTGGAACAATTTAAACCTCTCTGCCTCATAGGCTTCCCTTCTTTTTACAACTCAAAAATTAAATAAAGTGCAAAAAATATTTTATGTTTTGTATACTTTTCCTATTGCCCACGTTTGTCAATATTCTCAGTTATTGTTAAACACTATCTATACACCTTTTTTTTTTCTCTGCTCAGTGCAATACAGCTTCTGCTTTGTATAGAGTTCTTCCAAGTGATTTCAGAGGAAGTTTGCATCAAATATACAACATAAAATCAATTGCATCCCAATATAAGGAAAAGAAATATATGCTTCAATCTTTCACTGAAAAAAGGTCTAAAATAGCTTTTAAAAAAATACTGAAGAGTAGCTATTGATGGTTCAGTCACAGAATTGTTTTCTCCAGATAAATTAGTTTTATTCAATACTTTAAAAAACAGCTTAGTTTTCACCAAGGGAATAAGCTCCTTACATAAAAAATATTTAGTTGAGAGGCTGTGAGTATTTAAAGATAAGCACAAAATTTGTAATAATCAGAATAAATTGGAAAATCTGATATGAAATCCCTTTTATTTTTCAGGTAGGAATGTTTTGCACCTAGGTAGGCATTACCAGCTGTGCAAGCACTTAATGCAGAGGAGCTGACTTCTCCGTGGGAAATGCTGTGAGGGACACTGAAACCAAAGCATAAGGGAACAGTACCATGGGGCTGCAAGGACCATATTGAGAGAAAGCAAACAACATCAGAGCTGCAAGATACATGAAGTGATCATTTTACCTTTTTTTTTGTAAAATATAAGATCCCGAGCCTTCTGATCATTTGTGGACACTACACTGAAGAAAGATGAAGGTCAGTTACAGTAAGTGGAAAGGACAAAGACAAAAATAATGACATAAGAAAACAAGCTAAAAAGGGATGGCTGAAGCAATCAGGGTTATTTAAGCTGAAGAAGAGAAGATGAGGGGAAAAAAGCAATAATACAGTGAGATATGCAAAACGGTGCTGTAAAGAGAAGAGGACAAATTGTTCTTCAGGTGGATGGTACAAATGAAAATGGGTTTATACTACAGCAAGAATGTTCCAGAACATCATCCCTGTTTTCCAGTATGACAGGAAAGCCTGGAAAAGATTTGTTGGAGGTTATGGTTATATATAGACCTGTATAAAATATGGATCTTGAGGCACTCTGCTATTCCAGTCTCTGCACCAAGGAAACCAGCCCTATCAATATCGTTGCCACAGCTATTTGTCTAACCTGTTCTGGGACATCTACCTGTATCCCCAGGCTGACTATTCTAGGTGTTCATTACACTTCCCTTTAGGTGCAATTCTTAATGTCTTGCTGTTATAGGTGATTAAAAAAAGAAGAAATTTTATGTATTTTGCAAGCAGCAATCCTTATCCACCCCAGCAAAATATTGCTGTTTCACCTTACATGGGGTTCCTTAAAAACAGGAGAGATAGTGGTCGCAGATACTACCATGGATAGGAGATTGATAGGGAGTTGACCTGTAGGTACCTGATGGAGGTTCATCCAATCCATTTGATTACTTTTTCAGGATTTGCCAGCAATACACCTGCATGACTGGAGAAGAGGTTACAAAAGACAGAGGTACCTGGGAATCCAAATAGTGGTAAGAAACTCAAATAACTGAAGCCAAACTACCTGGCAAGTATGTATGCAGGATACTGGGTGAGCTTGGGCAGCCTGTGTTGAAATCCAAGCTGTTTTGAGAAACATGTTTCCCAGGTTGCCTCTGCACAAATTGCACATATATTCTTGGTATGAAGATCCTGCAATTCAAAGAGCTGTCTTGGCTGTACAGACAGCTAATTGTGACTCTGCTAATTGTGACTTTCAGTGTGAGAACGGTACTCTCTATGAATTCTTTTTATTTTTGATCCAGAAGAAATTTCATATGAAACAATATTGTTCTGTGTAATTAAAAAAAATTAAAAACTGTGTTAACTTTACTTGTCCTTAACTTCTTTTTGAGTGTCCTGTGAGTCCCAGGACCATGTTTTTTAGAAGAATGACATCAGCTGAAATGATCTGTCGGTGTGCTTATTGAACCAGATGAGTGAATCTCGCATGTCCTGAGTCCCTGATGAAGTTCACTATTTGGTACTCTACCAGTCAGGTTCACTGTCATATCCTGGTGAGCAGCTTTATGTATATCAAGTTTCATCTTCCAATCAATATTTGAAGTATATGAAACATGCATTCATGCATTTAGTATGGACCCTTATGACTACGTGAGAACACATCCTAGAAGATCGTGTGGAATGTGAAAGGAAGATGGGTGATGTATCTCTGCCAGTACTGCCAAACATGCAATTTGAGATTGCTATGGTGGGGTGGTGGAGGCTTTTTTCTGGTTAACCTCCAATTTTTGTTGGGTGTGGTTTGTGCAATATGTATAGTATATGGGTATATCTCAGCATCAAAACTGGAAAAAATTATGCTCATGTGTAACTTTACTTTGTACATAAAAATCTTTGATGACTGCTCAGGTGGATAAACTAAAGGATTTGCCTGAGTGCTTGAGGTATTAGAACCTCAGTTATTATCATTCTTTGGAAAATGAAACAAGTCCACAAACAGTTATTGTATGAATTAAAAGTGAAGCAAAATGAAAAAGTAAATAAGTCAGGAAAAATAATTAGCTGACATACGCTGAATTTTAAAAAAATACTTGTTTGTGGAACAAAGTGTAATTAAACCCTTAGTGAGCATATGGTATGCAAATACTAATGCAGTTTATTAGTATGTATTCAGCAGAATATTTGGGCAGATCATTCACATATACATATAAAAGCAAGCTGAAAACTAGAATGTGAGAATTAGAGCAGTCTAGGAATTATGAATGTTCATTCTACTGATATTTTTGGTTTTGGAGGAATGCAGCAAAATAAAACCTCTCTAAGGGACACAAACCTATTTAATTTTTAAATGAGAGTGTAGATCTAAGATGAGGGAAGGGTGAAACTAGTTGTGTTTAGCTAATTAAATCTACTCTCTTTTCTTGCAATTTTTTAACACTAAGTGTTAAATTAGCTGTAACCACTTATAACAGTTCTGGCTCCAGTTTTCTATACTATGTACACCCAGTCATGCTGGAACAGTTCATCCCTCTCTACTGCAGTCTTTTAAGACAGAGTCCTTTTGAAAGTTTTGTTCCAAGACCTGATTTACTACTTTCAAAGAGAGATATTATGAAGAGTTCTAAAATCTATCTACACATACAATTTTTTTTAACCTTGTGGTCAAATTAGCATTTATTAAAACAAGAGAAGTTAAAAATCATAGTAACTAATAAAGTTAATGTGATCATAATATATTTTTTCAACATTGGGACAGAATATGGTCCCAAAAATCGTCAGTTACTGCATTATCTGGTAAAGCCTTTCTCACATGAGCTTCTTATGACACTTTCTGTTGTGCAGAAGCAGTGGGCTGGGATGAATGAAGGAGAGAATATCGAAAAGCAAAAATTAATTTGAATTTGTGCACTGCACAGGGATTTGTGGAAGGGAAAGTAGCAGTGCCTCTGGCTTCATAAGAAACTCTTCCTTACAGCTGCGCTATGTCTGGGCCACTCAGAGAGCACAAATGAAAGCACATAGCACATCTGTGCAAGATATTGGTCTCAGATCACAGGCAGTGGACCAATATCACTATCATTTTTTTCAGCAGAAAGTAATACAGAGAACCAAACCTGATTGGATTGTTGAAGTCTACTGAGGTACTTACTTACAACAAATGTTATCCTAATCAACATGTTATAGATCCATACAAAAATAAGAACATTCACTGCATTCATACTACATTAAAAAAAGTCAATCTGATGTCCCGGTTGTGGTAAATGCATTTCTCCTGACCATAATACAGCTCCAGCAACTCATGCAAACTGAAATTTGGCATGCTGTGATAGTGCATGAAATAGCTGAGGTGTCATTAAACTTACAAGGTACTCTTAGAACACTGTTGTGGTAATGCATTGACTGACAGTGTTAATTATTTTTGTATGTTAATTACTTTCTTATTGGACATTTACATTTTTTGCTTTTTTTTGCCCCCCCATAACCTTCTGAATGGAATATTGTGTATTGAGGGAAGGGATTTGACTGACTTCTTAGATCGAATTCATAGGAAGCCCCATCTTGAAAGTGGCAGTAATGTGTGAAATGAGACTGCAGAGCAAAGATTGAAGTACCAGAAATACTCTAAGCATAGTTACAATTTGGTTTCAAAGAGTGACAGAGTGAAGATTTTCTTGATAGTTTTAAATGGTAAAATATTTCTGCATACTGATGAAGACAAAAATGTTTTGCTTTGTTACTGCTGTTCTAGCACATAAATGGTCAACAAATACCAGGGCATTAGTGGAAGTCCAGTAAAACAGAAATGTACCTTAAGACAAGGAAGCATGACATACCTTGCTTTCATCTCAGCCGGTACAAAATTCACTGATGGTGAGTCCGCTGATACAAACCATATTGGAGCTAATGGAATTGTTCTCAATTCACTAGCAGAATAAGGCCTTTTTGCCTTTAAGTCATATAAATTGCACCTGAGAAGTTGCAAATATTGTGCAACTTCAGAAAAAAACCAAAATCCTTTCCTTATGTAAGAGCCTACAGCACTGTAAAATCATATTTTGCAGATGAGAAGACAGCACGTTGTTTTTAGTGCATGAAGTTGTGCCTCTGCTTCTTTGAAAGTAACAGCTTAAAACTTAAGACTGTTAAACTTCACTGTGGTATATTCCCACTGCAAAACAATTTTCAGTTTGCATATGCCTGTCTAGTTTTTCAGTCAGTACAGTTTCTTGAGCAAATTAAATGTTTGTCCCATCACCTTTGTTTGTGTTAAGTGTAGTCCACCTTTCTATATGAAACACATCCCACTATTTTACTATGAATTAAATATAGATTTTAAAAATGGCAATGGAATTTAGGTGCCATTTAGTTCTAAAGAAAAAAAGAATCTTATATCTGTTATAATATTTCATATAGAATTAAATATTTTGGTTTCTCTGACAATGCTGTTTTTACCACAACTGTGGCAATTTTGCAAACTATGAATTCTATTAAATTTTTAATATGCTTAACTGAACTTTTCTCTTCACCTATGTTCAATTCATTACATCGTCCCGACTGAGATACTTTCGTTAGATAGCTAAGATATGCAAACAAAAAAATGGTTTAATTGAATATTCTCTGCAGGTCATTAATTTTTAGAATAAGACCTGAGTACACCAGAAAATATAGTTGTGTTCAGACAAAAATAATATGAGCATTATCTTTTTTTCATTGAAGTCTTCCATGGATTCTAAAGTTGATAATCAAGCTTGAAATTAGATTATTAAATGTTATAGAAATTCATGCAAAATATACATATTTTTCAGTGAAATTGATATTTTTCAGATAGCACACCAACTGACATCTGAATTGTGGCTGACAAATTTCTGGATTAATCAGTAGAGATCATGCATATTTATCACACATGTTTAGAAAAGTTACTGTTGTATTAAGAATCCATGATTCTTTGTATTGGCACTCTTCAGAAGACAACACATACTAGCAAGTGAGGTGCTACTGGCACAATTTTCCTTTTAATTTGGGCATTACATTTCCAGACGGTATTTTTTGGGTTTAGTTTCAAACATAAACTCTTTCATTTGTAATCTTCAAAAGTCTCATTTCTTTTATTTTAAACAAAAATTCGTCCTGTTCCACAATATTAAAAGAGGGAAAGATGGCAAGATAAGGATGTTACCATTCAGCTACCCTAGCTGGCACTTTAGACAAACCAAGAATGCCACACCAGAATGCTAACTTATTATTTTGTTATTGTTTTTTTTTAATACTTTCCATACTTTATAAATCAAATTATAAGCTCCAGTATTTTACTGGAGCTGTAATAACTTAAGAACACAGGCAAGCAAAGGTTGTAAACAGAAGCAATGTGTACTGAACTAGTTGGTACCATTAGGAAAAGTTGGTCAAACTGTCAAGTGAGCAGGACCTTCAGGTTTGTCTTCAAGGCAACAAGACATGAGTCTGAAAACTTGATGAAACTTTCCAGCTATAGCAATTAGTCAAATAAAAGATATCACAGGTCCCAACTAACCTGTTCCTGCCTACTATGAATAATCAGCTTCTTACTTTTCCTCTTGTTACTTGTCATTACTGACAGTGTTATTTTTCTAAAGAATAGCAAAAAAGGAGCAGGGAGACAGTACCTTGTTGAAACAGTTGATATAGCTGGGGAAAAAACAAACCGACCATATTTCAGACATTCTGCTACTTTTTCAGGAAAAGACACCTTCGTGTGGTGCCCTTGAGTATTTCACAGTTGCATGGAAACTGCAGTCACAAACCCACCATTAAAGGCAGTCAATGTTTTCTGTGACAGGTAGCACAAGCACTGGGAAAGGTAATTCCCCTATGGTACTGCAATGAACTGGTTCACCTGAACCAAGGATTGTGACATCCTGTAGAGGTCATTCATGACTTCTGAAACTGGAAATAGGTGAGGTGTGCTAGGACTTGCTAATTTTGCTCCCTTAATTTCTGACTGGTCATAATAAAATTGTCATAGGGAGCACATAAGGAGAAAACGGGATAGAGCTTGCCCTCTTTGGTGGTGGAATTGAAAGAGACTTTGTTACAAGGTAAAATTTTCTTTTTTTTTTTTTTTTTCTTCTTCACCTCTACATAGTTTCAATCTCAGTGGTTTGGCATATCTAGATGGTCAAGTGGTGTCCTGCATCCCAGGAAATGTTCCTAAGGACCATGTTTTCACAGCACCCTTTAATAACATAACTTTATAACATTAGTAGGTCTCACCAGAGTGCAAACATCTATGAAGTTTAGTTGCTACAGGCTGAAAAGCACTCAGTCCAACAGTTCCTCTCTGTAAGTGCTATCTTTGATTTTAAGTAAACAACAAATCCTAAGGAATAGGAGTCTTTTGAGTAAGCTAGCAATGTGATTCTTTAGAGGAAGTTAGATTCAGATGTGACCTTTACATAATATCTATCTTCATAAAAATATTAAAAGCAGTGGATTAAAGCGAAAAAACTAAAGGAACAATATTAAAAATATATAGGAATGTTTTCATGCATGATGGCCATTCTGAAATGTGGTTAGAAAGCATCCAAGAGAGGCAAATCTCAGCAGTTTGCAGAAGTAAATTTTCTCCATGGTCAAATAGGAATGTTTCCTGGAGAAGAATATGGCAAAATTACTTATTTAGGTATGGCCAAAGACATTGAGGCAGACATGGGAAGGATGGTGTTACTCAGATGTGAACTCTTCTGCCAATTCTTTTCAGTGCAGAACACATAGAGATTGGCATCTTCTGGAAGCTGGTATGTAAAATGAAGAAAGTAGAAAATTGATGCACTTGATGGTGAGGGGATTAAATCCTGCTAGATAGATAGCTTTGAGTAGTGAACCTACTGATTATGTAGTCTTTGTGATAGTCAGGAATCATCTATAAGGCTCACAAAAGTTTTGGAACATTTCAGACTTGTTATTGATTGTATTCCTCAAGGTTCAAACAGAACTACTTTTTCAAGTTTCATGACTATTTTACACCTATCAAAAAATAACTTGAACTCAAGAACTGAGAACCTATCCCCCAGAAACTTTCTTCATTTTTTCTTAGTGAATAGTACACAGTTGAAAAGTAATAAATTCCCCACACTTGCAGTGTCTTTTCGTTTATTTTCCAAAAAGAAGGTAGAAACATGGTAACTCTGAAACATTAGGTGACAATTTATCCATTGGAAACTGATCTGACACCAACTAACTCGTCAAATGGACAAACAACAGGTAATACTTGTCATTTGTGGACTTCGTGGGCCAGATTTGAACAATAAAGGGTTTGTCTCACATCAGTAATTTTCTGAGAAGTCAAATCTTTCTCAAAATTTGTTTTGTATGGAGGATACTAAAGAAAAACCATATGTCTGATTTTATTTGATTGCTTAAAGAGAGAAAATGCCTGTTTATTTACCTGGTAACAGGGAATTCCAAGGGCGGGACACACTCTTTAATAAGGCCATGAACTGTATATCACAATGAAGACTTGTAATAAAGTCTAATACTGGAGTTATAAAAACCTTTGTAAAGCAAGGTTAATAACATGACAGTAGTAAACAACTCAGTCAGCATAAAATGAAATGATGCTTACAGTATTTTAAATGCATGGGTCCTGTGAAAAAGGATAACAAGGAAAGACCTTTTGTTCATGAGCTTCTATATATAACAAATTCAGTTTTCTGCTTGTGTCTCAGTTGAAGGTCATCTGTATACAAGCAAGAGGGAAAAAAACTACCACACTTGCGTGAAAAATGCTGGGATTCATAGAGTTTACAATATTGTCAATACAATGCTGTAATCAAAGATTAATATGATTTAGGAAATTGAAGATTTCCATTAACAGCCAGACATGTTGTGTTCATTTGCATTTATCGCTTTTGTTTCCTTTTTACCCTCCTGAAAACAATTTCTATTGTTTAGAAAGTGACAAAAATGCTACTCCTTTACTTCAGTCCTAAAACAGAACTAAAATAATGTAAAAATGTCAGCTTAGTTAACTGCCAGTCTCTGAAGAAGCACTGTCTGTAGAAGATCACTGCTGTGTCCCTTATTCAAAAGGAAGAAACAGAAGGATAACCAAGGTTCAGGATCACATTTACATTTTGATGGGGTCTTGCACTGCTGGTTGGAATTAAGGATGCTTTCTGAAATTGGTGCCTCAGCCTCCAATCAGTTTCTCCTACCAGAAGTATCAGAAGCCATTTTCAGAGGGACTATGTGCAGAATATTTGAACTAACAAACCAAAACAAACACACTGATTTTTAGACATATAATCACTTTTTCTCAGCAAAACCCACTAATTTCTTCTATTTACGGAAATTTTAAGGACTATTTAGAAGTTTTCAATGCCATTTTTCTTCAGCGAGAAAGCAGAAAATAAGAATTATAATGCCATTCATCAGATATCAGGGCATCATTTGCCTGTCCTTTCTAAAAAGAGATAGATCTAGGCTGATTCTGCTGGAAATGCAGGAAATCTAACAAAATATGTAGACTGCAATAGGCTGATTTCTTAACTTTCTGGAATGGGGATTTTTGACCTCTTCATCTAACAATTTTCTCAATTTGCTTGCTTTTGAAAACCCTGCTGATCACTGACCTTCTCTCCTCATGAAAAATACCCCAAAGCAAAAATCAAACCAAAACCAAAAAGCATCTGCAAATTTCATGATTTAGTAACATTGACAAGTTCAAAAAGTCTTTCAAATGGTCTTTTGGATTTGTCAAGAAAGTTTCCTTCTTGACTTCAGATCTTTTTAAAAAATAAACCACTATTAAAATATTGTATTGTACTCTGGACATGAAAACTCACTGAATACTTTAAAAAAAAAAAAGCAACATTGCACTAACTGTTACATACATTTTTTTGTCTCGTCCTTCTTAAAACTCTCCAGTTACATAAATGGTTGTTAGGACATCTTGATAGTTTGATTTACTATTGAAAGAAAAACTCTCCAAGAAAAGATGAGTATATTTTCATAGTGAAAACCAAATTAAAAGACAAATAGTAATTTACTGAAGTAGGAACATGCATCTGTTTTTCAGAATACTGACATTAATGAAGATGTGGCCAGCTCTTTTTTTTTTTTTTTTAATTCTCCTTTTTTTTTTCTATCAGATTTTCCACTGATAATTCAGTACATTTCTGAGGATCACTGTAACACTGTAATACCTAAAAACCTTCCTATTCTTTTGCATGATTACCAGTTTAGAGGATTTGTTTTTTCCTTCAGCTTGATTTTAATTTTCTAGTCTCCACATATTCAGCTCTTGACTAAAGTGACTAACACAACCCCTAGAGGTATATATAAAAAAAAACCCCTAAACATTAGTTGAAAGGTCATATTATTTCTGCATGTAGCACTGCAGCTGCTATCTTTGGAAATTGTCTGCACTTCAGTGTCCAGAGTTCAGGCTAGCTGCTAATAGCATTGCAAATGTCCACAGAGAAACCCCGAACACAATTTGGAAGCTTCTTATTCTGTCAGAGGGTTAGTTAGAACATATCAGGTTTAAGACTATGAGTAGGTAAAGGGCACTTCAGTTCACTCACAGTTGTTTAGTATGACTTAAGCTGAAGTTGAAGCTGGAACAATTGAAACTCAGGCTTAGTTTCCAATGATGTGGGGGTTAATTTCTAGAAAAAAAAGTTCTTATATGGTTGTGGAGAGAATCCACATACAAAGACAAGTTTGTAATATTTTTTAACCTGATATTCATCTCCTGGTTCAAATGAATATTTAGGTCTGTGTCAGTTTACAGCTTGTCTTACACAGGAAGACCAGGATTTTCATAGGTATGCAAGTCTCTCCAAAGTGATGCTTGCTGTTTGTTGCACTTCTGTGGTCTCACTCCAGTTTGTCAATGAGATATCTTGAACATGATATTCCACTTCTGTGGATTTCCCCACTCTGGGGTCTGTCACCACCTGTGTAGGCAGATCAAAATTACTGTGAACATTTTTACTGCCAGTTCATATTCTGCTGAGTATCTTTCAACATCACAACAACCTTCGGCTACCAGGTGTGTGTTCCTGCAAATGCACTTCACAAATTTTGATTTGTAGTTTTCTGCTTATAGCTTCACCTCTTCACATGTAGGAATTTATTGTTTTTGTCACACTGGAGGCCACAAGTTCTCTCACTGTGGGGCCAGAGATTACAATTGCAGAACATGCTGCAGAAAGCAGCACTTTCCAAGCCATCAGATGCCAAAGCAAGTATCCATCCTTCTGCTTTCACAGTACAGAAAAGCCAGTCTGCAATGACAGTTCTGGTGATGTAAACCCCAGAGAGGTCAAGAGACCATTATTGCACAGTTCTTCATGCAATAATCAGTGGAGGGGCAAGGATCCTGCAGTGTGTCACTTCAGGGATGATAGGTAGCATTTAACATTGTGCCTCAGGCCCTCTGCACCCTTCTGGATATGCTCAACAGCAGCTTGGAGGTGCATTAGCCTCTGTTATCAAAAGCTCTCATTTTTTCTAAAAGGTACAGAATGTAGTTTACACATTCCTCCAAGTAAATAAAAGTCAT